>MU846132.1:0-18186 GCA_030867225.1 Colletotrichum caudatum
GAGAAGTAGTGGGGGTATTTACTAACAGCTAAGCTGGCAGGACTATAGTTGGAGGGTTTGAACTTGAGTTAATACCTGGTAGGGATCAACAACTTCGGCCTGGTACCATAGTATATTGCGGAGCTGAACACGATTTAAAGTCACATCAGCGGAGCATCTTGTTATCGAGCTTCTTTATTTCCGATGGTCTCATAATACTATGAATTACCTAGGCGTTCAGCCTGTATGATCACTTCCGTCTCTTAAGTCGATATTAGCCAGCTCAAGTTGATATTGTCGAACCCTACTCACATGTAACAAACACCACCAACTCAAGGACGCCGGCTCAGAGTGATTGCGTCGCGCTTATACGCCCTGCCATTAACCCAGAGCGGGATGGATTATACCATCAACACAGTTTAGAGCGCTCGGTCGTATCGTATGTCCAAAGGACTGGAAACACTAGCCTGAGCCTATTCGGACTCAGTCTATGCCGTGCCAAGCCATAATTGCTTCCACTAGCTTCTTTCTTACAAAGCCGTCGGCGATCGTAGCGGAAACCGCCAACAGCCACTCATATATGATCAACGTCCGAATTGCTCGGTATACGTCAAACCAGGGGGTATCATCCGTAACAAGATAACGCCGTCGTTGTCTTCAACTTCACACCATTTCAGTAGCATCGATAGGTTTTGCAGCGTGTGCTGACTTGTGGTAGTCCGGCAGCCGATCTCGACGATATTCGACATGATCAAACGGCTCGTCGTTTGCTAGAGGCCAGTTCGGCTTCGCCGGCTGAAAGTCGGGATCGGGGACGTCGTGGACGGGCTGCCGCCCCGAACTCTTGCGCCAGGCAGACTTGGGCTTGTCCGGCAGGTTCTGCAGCGCCGCGGCGCGATCGAAGACAGTGGGTGACGGCGGCTCGTTGGGCGCGTAGAAACGCTTAGCGATGTTTGGCGTCACGTGTTTGATAAAGGGTTTAAGGAACGGGAGGCAGGTACAGATGATGCCTACGTTGGCTTCCACCACGCTGCAGCAGGTCAGTGTCTGTGGGCAAGAGGACGCGAAACAGGCTGCTTACCACCAGATGATGCTGACTGAGGCGGTCCAGGTAAAGTCTGTGTTACCGAAGCTGAGGGGGATCATGACCATGCGCACGATGCTTGGCCCAAGGACACTGACCATACGTGTTAGTGACAGCTCGGAACTTCAGAGGACGATCCCGAGAATGGACTTACAATCCGCCCGCCATGAGAAATATGGTCATCTCGATCTTTTTGACCAGCCTCAACGACACGGGTGCCAGAATCCAGAGAGGAAGCAGCAATATGGCGATATCGGTGGCGACGTTGGAGACGGATAGCATCAGCCACCACATGGATTCGTTGGCGCAGGTTCCTGGCACGCTATCGTCCCAGATCCTCTCTATCGGCGTGCAGAGGTAAGCCCAGCTAAGAGCGCCAGCGGACGAGTACGCCACGGTGGCGAACATGACGGCGTACACCACCATCCTGATCGGTCGCCTCAGGGGGAAGCGCAGGTAGAAGACGAGGATCGAGGCCTTGGTGAAGAGCACCGACAGGCTGTAAGCCGCGAGGTCGACCATGCTCAGCTTGTGGAACGCAACGACGGCGGCCCTGCTGACTTCCCATATGTGGTGGCCCGCGCCGTTGCGGGTCTCGTAGACCTGGATGACTGAGTACGTTGTGGCGAAGACGAGGGCGACGAAGATCAGGCAGTCATCAAGCTGAGCCCGGCGTATCACGACCTTGGCTGTGTACAGCCGGATGGCGCAGAAGAATATGGCGATCAGGTTCAGCAGGATGGCGACGACGAGGACCTGCGGAACCATGGACTCGGACTGGTTCTCGAAGCTGGGCTCGAGGCCTAGCGACTCCGCGACCATTAGATTTGTATTACTGATTATCGACATCGCATGATGGGGATGGTGTTCGAGGGCAGATCTGCTCGGCACGTGTTTGTCACTAGCGACTCGAATGGATGCATCAGCGGGAAGGGAGGGGGAGGGGAAGTTCCCCGTGCCTCTATTTAGGGACAGCGTGAATCACGTCAACCCCTCCACGATTCATTCCTAGCTTCCCAACCCGGGGGTTTGTCCACGAGGAAACGAAAACTATGTCGGCAGTTTCTCGGTGCACTGCCAGGTTCGATTGATTACGAGTAATGCACGCTAGCCATCGGCGTACAAGAACACCGCCGGCCGACTGCTCGATCGAACAAAGCTTGTTTTCTATGTATCTGTAGAAACGGGGGAACGGGCATCCTCTCCGGTAAGCATACCCGGCAGCCATGATCGGCACGCACACTGGTCTCGAAGAAGGAGAAGTGTGTCTCAGCAACCGCCAACCCAAGTCTTGAGTCCCAAGTCCCAAGTCCCAAGTCCCTGACTCGGCCATCTTATCTTGTTCCGGGATCGTCGGGCGGCCTCGATGTGGTCAAGCTCTAGGTAGGGTCCATGGTTGTTTCTTGAGCTGGGCAACAAAGCAGCGGTTTTCCATCTGACTGGATGCATCTGCCGGTCGCTTGCAGTCGGCAAGCGGCTGGTGCGGCGGGAAAAGGTTCGTTTCGAAAGCTTAACCGGCCAATCTCTTTGCCAGTCTCTCGGAACCAAGCAAAGGGACTCGGTAGGTGGCCCTCGCGCAGGTTGGCCACCGCCAACAACCAACTGGGCCGCCGATCGGGCTGCTGCAATACGTAGCGGCGATCCCTCCGCCGAGGCGGGCGGGCGGGCGGCAGGCATCATCGACAAGCTCCCGACTTGGTTGTCGGGAGACTTTATAGAAGCTTTGCATGCCCCCCCCCCCCTTCCCCCCCGGGCTGACAGGGATAGGGGCTGCGAGTTGTCGGGCATGGAGGCTCGACCGATTCTTCTTTTTGGCTGGGGCAAAGCGAATCTTACCCCCTCCAGGCCCGGCCAAGCTCGACTGGTGAAATCGTGGTGACACAGATTCCCCAGCCGACATCCTGGACCTGACGCATCGCGTGCGGAAAGCTTAACCTAACTCTGGGCCGTGACCGCCGTGGACAACACGCGTCCTAGATATCTGCGCCTGGCAGGGTACGACCTTACTTCTCATGTCGATCAACCGCCCCAACATACCTATTGCCCATCTCCGACTCGGCCGTATTGTATCACCTGTGGTTGGTCGAGTTGGGGTGCGTTGCCGCCGCGTCCGCGACTCTCTTGCAAGTTGTAAGCGGTACTATCGCGTCTTTGCCACTGCGGCGAGACAAAGTCGCGTCGGCCAGGGGCCGGCCGTAGCAAGGCTTGAAGTGGGTGGGGAAAGAACTCTGCGCATGTAGGTTCGGGCTGGGCACAGCTTGGGGAGAGGGTCAGGTTCTGGGGGACATCTCTAGGAAACTCTACCGAACCTTCGCGATACTCTCTCCAAGCCCGCTGTCGGCGGGAAGTCTGTTGTGGCTTTCGAGGATGACGTCAAGTGAGGCATCATCAGTTGGTGCCGTTGCTCATTTGTTGACTCTTCGGGCCCAAGCTTCGGGCTCGTGTTACGAGTCGTCAAGAGGAGGGAGTAAATGTGACCACGCTTTGGTTGAGCCGCGCGGCAGACCGGACCACGCCTACACACCTTCATTCTTTTCTGTTCATCGAGATCGAGTGCTATCCGTACTTTTTGGCTGATATGTGACGTATAAACCGACGGCTGTCTCCTCAGGAGATTCGGGATCCGATATAAGGGTCTCGCTCGGGCTTTAACTGGAAGCCCCAACGAGGCAGAGATGAGTTTCTGTCGATTTACCTACCCTGACGTCAGTACCGGCCTAATTCGCCATTTAAGCATGTCCGCCTCGCGATGTCTGTGCGAGTTGACTGGATGAAAAATGTCCGGCCCCCTCACTCTTCAAGTGAGCGTATCGGTGGGGCGATGTAATTAAGAGAAAGCGTAATATTAAAGAATAATGCTAGTTTCCGTCACCCGTAATCTCTGGTCAAGTCCCGGCATCTTGCCCTGTTTCTGGTGTGTATTTCACCATGACAGGCTATAATATCTGGTGTTTCATTGAATCTCAGTATGTCAATGTGCATGATTCTCTCGTTATTTCTGTCAGTAGGAGGAAAGGGAAATGTGGTAAGAGAGGTTTCATTGGCAACAGAGCCCCTGCTGCTTTTAGCCGTGAAGCCGCATTATTTGAACCGATTACCTGCCAAGCCGTGTTTCCAGCCTGACAAAAAGGCGTGGCAGAACCAATGTCGGGTAACTTAACAAGGTATTACAACAAGATGCGGGTCGGCACAGCTGAGGTTGCCGATAGGAGATTCAGAGAACGCCAAAAGTCTTTGTCTTGAACCTGCCAGTATACTCAACAGGGGCTCCGTGTATGTGAAGTGGCCATCTCGGGAAGCTGGCGAGGCTGTTACGGTAACGATCGAAGAATGCCAAGATCGGTCACTGCACTGACTCTGCTGGCCATCAATGCTTCGTCGGGCTTGTACTACTGAATACGAAGAATTGGCCAGTCGGCAACAGCACCACGCATGGCTAATCACGCACGCAACGAAACAGACCAGAAATAGCCCTTATTCTGGGCAACGTGAGGTCCGAGAGGCGGTCGCAATCAATATTCGTTCTCATATGTGACGTACTGTCGCAATACCTTTGGGAAATCCAGGGACCGGGTCGAGCGCACGCCTCTCGTCCTTCGAGGTCTTTCAGAATCCCCTCGTTCGAGAACCGGCCATTGGGAACCAGGGTGTATCTGTCTCTGTCTCGCATCCTCCTCCTTGTCACGTGCGTTGTCGGCACCGTTGCGAATTGTGATCACCTGCTCACGCGCCGGGCCGATGACACGGCCCCCGCGGCCTCGGCGAAGAAGAAATACCGACGGAGGTGATTACCTAGCTTGGCTGCTTGGAGGTGAAGTCGAGAACCTTGACGCAGATCCTCCGGGTCTTTTCGGTCATGGGACCCATGTGTCAGGCATCATTGCCGGGAAAAACGGCATGTGAATTGCTGCAGAAGAGAACTCTCCCCTGGGTTTCCGTTGTATGACTGGCACATGGCATCTCATGGGCGTGGCTCCCGAGGCGACTCTCCAAGCCTTTTAAAGTGTTCGGCGCCGTCGACGGCGATAAAGCTAGACAGCCGAGTGCGCCAAGCTACCACTACTTGATGTCGTAATAATGAGGTATTGAAGCCTTTCCATGAACTCCCAAAAACCATGGAATGTCAGAGCTGAGGCCATGCTCGCAGGAGGGGGTCGGCCAGTTGCACTCGAAATAGTGGCGGAAGACGTTCAGCTCATGGAGTTCCACCAGGTAGAACCATCTTCAATTACTCGATGATGTATTCGGCAGTTATGATGCACCGAAGCCTGCAATGGAGGTACGCAGGGCAAAAGTCATCCGTCGACACACCCAATGCATGGCAAGAACATCTATGTGTGAGACTGCCTGGGCTGAAGCGTAATCTACGGAGCTTGTCGGCCCGAGTGGGGCCGAAATGGACATTCCGGCACAGGTAAAACCTTACGATGCTGCGCGCCATGAATGCATCGCGACAAATGGTGCCTCCCCTGGTACCGTGAGTCTCACCAAAGCAGATGTACTTCAAATCAAATCTTCTCCGAAACGTTCCGGCCGAGGGGCTGAACTCGCTCTGCCAAGAACATGTCCTCCGCAGTGAGCTCGTACTTGCTCGACTTACGAGCCGAAACGCCCTTCTGGAACATGACATCCATCTCACCAAAGGTGCGACCCCTGGTCTCGAACAAGCGGAAGTAGCCCCAGATCAAGGTAATGGTGGCAAGGACGGCCCAAAAGAATGCCTGACAGCCAGTTAGCCTGCACAGAACACCGAGAGACGACAGGGTCTAGGATCGTGCACTCACAGTCTTTCCCTTGAGGTTCCAGTCCCCAGGTGCCAGCATCTTGGGTTGGATCACTCCTCCGCATACGATGTTTCCTAGATAATATGTAGAACGGGCCAGGACGACCGTCTGGGTCCGAAGACGGGTCGAGCCAATTTCGGAGACAAGGGTGTACACAATTGGGCCAACGGTCATGGAATAGAATCCGAGCCAGACAACGCACAGAATCGACTGACCCCAGATGACACCCTGTGTTTGGTTCGGAGCGACCGAGAGGAATCCAATGATCCACAAGCAAGCCACGAGCAAAGTGAAGCCGCTCAACCAGATGGTCCGGCGGCCGAATTTGTAGATATAAAGCCAGGAAATGCAGGTGCCGACGAAGGCAATGGCAGTGCCTCCCAAGCTGATGGCATAGGAGGTAGAAGCATCGATGCCGGTCTGCTGGAAGAAGAAGGAGCCCGAATAACAGAGAGCACCACCATTGGTGATCTGGGACATGAAAGCCATGCAGGCGATCTCGGTACGGCGGAGATTCGTGCCCTTGAAGCAGTCAAAAAAAGTGGCACCCTTTTGCTCCTCAATCTCGAGCTTGTTGGTGTGTACCATCATAGCCACTGTGGCATCGTGATCTACGTTGTGCTCGGGCTCCGAGAGCCGTTCAAGTGACTTCTTTGCGGCGTCGAGATTGCCATTGCGGACGTGGTACCAGGGAGACTCGGGGGCCATCCAAGCCGCAATGATGAGCGGAACGGGCCAGACCCATTGGATAGCAAAAGGGATCTTGTAACTCCATTGGCCCTCGACATCGACTAGCCCCTTGAGGACACCGGCCGAGATAAACTGGCCGATGCACCAGCATAGGTTGACATAGGATGTCAAGTATCCACGAATGGCCAAGGGCGTAACCTCGGCGGCGTAGGCGGGGCCAGTGGTGGCGAAGACTCCCCATGCCACCCCGCAAAGGGTCTTGAAGCTGATTAGTGTTGAAATGGTTCAATATTAAGATGTTGGACATTACCTGTCCTGCCAGCTGCATCTCGATGTTGTGGGCAAAGAAGACGACAAAGACAAAGGCGGCCAGCCAGACGAGTGAGATGATGAGGACGATGCGATGACCATACTTGGGGGTGAAGTATCCGTTGAGGAGGGCGCCGACAATATTGGCTACGGCGCCAATGGCGTTAAACCTTTGTTGCCAGGTGGATGAGATCTGGTAGCCGTTCTCCTCGTCGAGCCATTCACCATACTTCTGGCGGAACGCAGGGTAGCCGTAGAAGGAACCAATGAGAGTCACATCATAGCCCTCCATGATGACAGTGGTCGAGATGACTGTTTTGAATTGGCGTCAATGCCAGGTCGGTGAAGATGGCCCTGACTATGGGGGATGAGACTCACGGATGGACCAGAACGCGGCACGCTTGTAAGTCTTGAGACCCTGCCAGAGACCAAAGCTGTGCTCGATGTTGGTGCCCTCGTGGGCCTCGGAGTTGAGGCCCTTGTCGTCGAGAGCGACATGGTTGAGCTGGTGGATGTGGGAAGGGCCCTTCTCGACGTGGATATTGTCATGCGGCTCCGACGCCGTCTTACTGGTGATGTCGTTGGACATGACTTCACGTGGTCTCGGACCTCTCGAAGCTGTTGACGATTAGTAAGCTCTTTCCGTAGCAGAGTCGTATCGAAGAGAGGCAGGAGTACCGCACACATGGAGCTGGGAAGGAGCGGCATCTGGGGCATTTTAACGTCGCGTTGAGATAAAATCAACTTCGTACCAGACAGTCGGCTTTTCGTGTCTCATGGCGGGTTGCAGGACGCATGGATGTACATTGGCACTGTATGTATCGACAGCGCGGGGAGTCAGGGTTTGTTTTCCCCCAAGCTTGGCTCTTTGATTAGCCATGCTCCAACCACGGCGGTTGTAGATGCCTCTCTGTGCTGCACGAGGTGCCATGTCGTTTGTGGCTCAGGTCAGCCTACCAGGCAAAGATAACTAGGTGCAGCAAGCCTGAACCCGTGTTGGAGTGAAGGTCGATCGACAGTTACTCGAGGGTTAGCGGCGGGATTGAAAGATCTTGACTGGAGAAGGGCGAGGGATCTGTCAAGGGAAGCGAGGGGTTGGCAAGCTTTGATAGGTCAAACTGGGAAGAAGCCGGCCGGGAGACTAGACTAGATGAGCCAGCTGGGGTAGCGGGATGAGACGGCAGATGCGAGAGGGTCGATGGTGTCCGAATCTCAATCCCCATGGTTTCCAAAGTCGAGTCCTGGAGTTGAAGACGGAGAGAGAGAGAGGCAAGGGCACGGCGTGGTAGGAATGTCGGACCGTGGATCGACTCCGGCACCAAAGCTTGACAAGATGGAGGAGAACCGAATAGCAGCAGCTTGGCTTGAACAGGCTAGAGAAGCATTTGTGATGGAGGCAATTGGTGGACTTTTCCTGAGAGGAGGTTGGCTGGTTGGATTGGATGATGGAAGGAGAGAACAGCTTGGGGACCGAAGAGATGCAGCGACTAGTGCGGCCTAAAATGGTCTAGCCTGGACTTGGCGAGCTCAGACAGGCATTAGCGCCGATTAAGCGAGCAAGAGGTGGGAGACATGGGTTTCCCCAACTTTGACAGGTACTCAAGGTGTAGTTCTCTAGCGTGTACGCAACCTTGTTGCCGATGCGCGAATCTGGGGAAGCCGAAGCTTGACAGGTGTAGGTTCATATGTTGTTCCCTTGAATCACCACTTTCCCATTCTTATAATCTTCTGCCTGATGTGGCAGCATGTGTAGCCAACACCTCGTTATGGAGGTTTTGTAAGCTTGAGGTGCGCAGGTTGCTCTGTGAAGCTTAGGTAAGGGGCGGTACGTATCTCCGCCAGTCTTAACCAAAGTGCCCGAGGTGGGGACAGCTCTGCCAAGGTGAACACGACAAAACATCCAACAAACAAGCAAACAAGCAAACGAGCAAACAATTCGAATATCTCCAGCTTTCTTCCGCTCCTTTTGTCTTTCTCGCTTTCGTAATGCCGTATCTAATTCGCTGCTTCTAGTCATCCCCACTTAATACCCATGCTCCTACGCTCCTCTTCCCCCTTCACGAGATCGTCGACCGACGACGACACATCAAGCCTCGACAAGGACCACGCTGCGACTTTCGGCTCCAGGCCATCCTTCTGCCGGCTCCCCCAGTCAGCAAGCCGCATGTACGTCTCGTGCACCTTGCAGTAGCCGCTGTCGAGTTCCGCGCGAATCACCCCCCTGTCTTCTCCAACTGCAGACACTCGTTTCGGCCAGCCTCGGCCGAGCCATGCTAGCTGCATCTCCCTCCTTGCGTCGTGTCCTTGAGGAATCAAACCCTGAGGGACCTTGGTTCCGTGTAATCAGGCCATGTCTTCTTCGATTCAAGGGCCAAGCCTCCTGTTTTTCAAAAACCGCCATCGCTGTTGCTGTGCGTCTCTCGCGTCTCTGCGCGGCGGGATTCATTCACGAGCCACAGGCTCGGGTCTTGGACCGCAATTGAGGGTGTTGCCGATATTCCAACACGATGGTCGCAAGCCATGGCTGTATGCAGCATATTTTGCTTCTAGCTACTATGTTGGCCGTGCCTCTGAAACCCCATCCGATCCGACCCAGACTTCTCCCCCGCAGCAGCTGGGTATGACTGTACCGGTACGAATGTAGCTATCTTGAGCTCATGGGGTGGATTTGACTCCCTTCTTGTCCATGGCCGCTACGAGGTCACGTTTCTGGCCCCCGGCCTGTATGGTCTGCTGCCGGTGCGTCTCCGTATTACAAGCTTTGCTCTGGACGATCTTCCTGCATACACCCTGTGTATCAGCTCAACAACCGACCACGAGGGGTTCCTAGTCCGAGTCGGATAGACCGGCTCGGACGGTGGCAGACGCATTAGCGGTTCTTTTTCTTGGCAGTAATCTGGTAACACGATTATTTCACAGCATCTCATAAGCGGGGCGAGCAAACCCCATCAAGATGGTTACATAGGCAGTTACCGACTTCTTCATGATGCATCGTCTTAAGCCCAGCCTGTCGGAGCGGCGACTTCTCCTTCTCACGACACCTCTCACTCACGGAATTGGCAGTCACTCAAACATCACGGTGGCTGCGAGTACTCAAACGCTTTTGGACTATTTGAACGTTCAGCCGCTGGGTAGGTTACAAAAGTCCCAATTTCGCGCACTCCTCCTCGATGGCAGAGAGCGTCTGGACGGCGGTCAGGACGGTGTCATTCTCGCCGTAGCTGCGGACAAGGCGGCTGTCGGCTGTGTACGCGGGCCATCCGATGGCTTCCATCCCCGCCGCCGGGTCCTCGATAAAGGCGGCGTAGGCGTCCATCATCGCGTGGCTCAGCTCGTACTCGAAAGGGGTCGAGTTGCCGCGGAAATCGGCGTGAGTGCCGAAGATCAGGGGAAGCTCGCTGCCGTGGTAGGCACCCATCCACGGGCGGGGAGAGGTGTTGTTGAAGACGGCTTCGTGGAAGTAACGGTAAGTGGTTCTGCCCGCGGCCAGGCGCTCACTGCGGGATGGATTGTTAGTCAACAGGGGGGGGACGAAGGAACGTGATTGGGGTCGCGAAGATGCTTACTTGGTGGTCTTCGTGGCAGTGCACCAGAAGTAGTTGTAAGACAGGCTCTCAGTAACGGCGGGGTCGGGGCCGTTCACGGCATCGTATGGCGCAAGGAAGACGCCCTCGGCAGCGTTGAAGCCAATGATGGCAGGCTTGGTATTGTCAGCAACGTCGTCCATGAGAGTTGAACGGGGATCTCTGTTTCGGAAATTACTCACCAGGTCAGACATCTCTCCGAGGGCAGCCTTCTCCGTGTAGTTGGCAAAGACGATCTTGTTGTCGATCTGGGGAGAGAAGCCGATCGTGGGCGTGACCTGCGAGTCCTTGTAGTCGGCGACGAAGCGCTCGAGCTTCTCAGCAGGGATCTTGCGCATGCACGCGAGCTCGGCGCGGGCGTCCGTCAGGTTGCCGCAGCCGAGCTGCTGGGCGACGAAGGTGAAGTTGGAGTGGCTGGCGTCGTGGTTCATCAGCTGGTCCAGGTGCGCTGTGCCCGAGTCCATGATCAAGGCCCTGGCGATGGGGTCCTCGGGGTACGCGAAGTTCCAGTAGTCGACGGCGATGGCGCCGGCCGACTGGCCCCAGATGGTCATGCGCTCCGGGTCGCCGCCGAACTTGGCGACGTTATCGCGGATCCAACTTACAGCGAAGCGCTGATCCATTCTGCAATCGTATATCAGTCTTGGATTCATCTTATTGTTTTGCATGTGAGCCTTACAGGCCGAGGTTCTGCTCCTCGAGCGCCGCCGAGTTGGGGAAGCCGAAGAGCTTCATGCGATAATTGAAGGTGACCAAGATGTGCGACTGCGAGCGCTCGATCCATTTCTGGGGCATCTGGTAGGGCACGTCGGTGCCGCCCGTCTCGAAGCCGCCGCCGTAGAACCAGATGACGACGGGCAGGCCTCCTTTTCCTCCTCCTCCTCCTCCCTCGATCTGTTGCTCGACGGTGGGGACGGCGTCTGAGGGGACCCAGAAGCTGGCGGTGAGGCAGTCCTCGTCCATGCCGGCGTTGCCGATCATGAACTCGGGGACGTCGACGCGCTGGAGGGCCGGCAGGACGGAGATGTACTGCCAGCACGAAGGGGGCAGAGCGGTAGCGTTGAGCACGGTGGCGTTGGCGAAGGACCGAGGGGCGACGTAGGGCTGCGGCGGCTCCCACCGCAGGTCGTCCAAGGGCGGCGCGGCATACGGAATGCCCAGGAACTCGGCGACTCGGGACGCATCGGGGGCGATCCGGCCCTGGACCACGACGCCGTTGTCAAGCTGCACGCTGGGGCCGGCGCTCGCCAGCGCGAGGAGGCCGGCGAAGGTCGCCGCGAACTTGGCGTTGCACATTATGGAAGGGGGGGCCTCTTGATGACCGCCGGAGTTGAGTTGACCGTGTGAGGCTCAGGTGAGGTCAAGCCCGTGGGCGTCGGGCCCCAGGCGTGATGTACATATAACACTCTCAACGGAAGACCTTCGGAACTCGGGAGGACGGCGGCTAACTCGCTTGTTGTTGTTTTTTTGTGGCATCTACACATCAATTCCCCCCCTGAATGGCATCAATTCAATGGCACTTGGTCCGCCAACTTCGCCACGCTGCTGTGCCTATTCGGAAGGAGAGGGTCACATGGCTTCATTCATCGGAGATTGCTGCGCAGAACCCCATACTCACCAGTGCTACTATCACGACCTTCCCCGTCGAAACACCAAGTGTCATTGGCGGGCGGGGTGGCAAGGTGGTAGGCATGGCCCATCTGTGGAGTGTACGAGTCAAGCTCCTCGCCAGGTCCTTCGCCCAGACCTGTTTGAAAGCAAGGTGCCACAATCGATCTGAACTTTTCGGGTGGATATTCCTGGAAGGAATCGACGGAACGCGGAAGGCCATCGCTGGTACGGGGATTCCAACTGTCGATCCCTGGCAGTTTTCCATGAGTTCCGCTTCAATGCCACCTTGCCATGGCTCTGTCCGGGTCCAATGCCAGATCCGAAATGGCACGTCGACCCTCTATCCCCCCCTAGACGGGCCCAAGTAGTTCAAGTTTATGCAATTGGTAAACACGTTGCAATTGACTGCATGTGCCTAAGTATTTGATCGCTTCCCTTGGCAGATGATTGTTGGCGCCTGGCAGGCAAAGCTGTGCTCCGAAAGCGGTCGAGATATCGCCGTCTCGGCCAGGGTGGTCAATGATTGCCGCTATCATGAGTCTACGCGTGACGTTATGAGGAGGACTCGTATCCTGAATAAGATTCACATAGTTCCAGTTCAGGTCTCGAGTCCAGAGGTGGTCAGAGCTGCGGGTACGCATCAATGTATGGATGAGCAAGCATCAGTAGAAAGACTCGAGCATGCCTATTGACTTATACCAGCGACATCAACCTAAACGCATCAACACAATACCCAGAATGTCTTTACCACGGAACTAACTTATTAGCTGGGGGGTAGTTTCACAATCGCCACTGGTTAGTTGACAGCCATGCATGCCGACGACACACTTGGACTAGCGTGCGCTCATTGTGGAAACGACAGCTGAGTCGGTCACCTATGCAGCGCATGATTACGTCGCTGGAGTAAACGTTTCAACTCTGACTCAAACGCGTATTTCAACTTCATTTGACATACAAATGCCCTCTGATAGAACTCCATGCGCCGGAGCAATGGCGACAGAGACGATGGAGATAAGGTGTGCGGGAGATACCATGTTAGGCGCGGCCTCCTTGACCACTTGACACCGTGTGATCGGTCCCGGATGATTGCCTCAAGTGGGTCTCAGACCAGGCTCAGTGTCACCAGGCTTGCACTTTACTTAGGCTTCAAACAAGATACGATCAATGACCTCGGAAAGTTGGGCGAGGTCTGCTGCATTCTCAACGGCGCAGATCTCGGTTGACATCCATCATCGTAGTGACTCAAATCGACTGCTTCTAGCCTCCGTCTTGGGCAAGTGAAGCGGGTGTAAGTGATTGCACGCATATTATTATCTGACGACAGTGAGAAGTCGCGGCGGCTTATCGTTGGGATGGGAATTATATGTCGACTTGGAGGTTCAAGCAAGAGACTGAAGGTTAGCGTACTCATGTCGCAGAAACACACAGTCAGCGGATTTCAAACACTGTTTGAGGAACATCATGTTCTGTTGACCTGCAGAGCTCCTTTTCGCTGCCTTCTTTTCCTTGTTTTTACAAGATGGTACACACAAGCTTGGCGTAGCCAATCATGGACAAGCAGAATCGGGTGATATCTTGTGTCTATCTACGCTTTCCAAACACATCATAGCCGCTATTCCTTCTGTATCATGTACTTTTCGGCCCCTTCTCACGGCGCCGCGCATGGCGTCACACCTGAATCCCGCGCACCCATCTCGTGTCGTGAGGGCTTAACAGCCACCAGTGGCTCCGACACACTTGGCACCAGGTCTCGATGAGCAGAATTCGATCAAATCGATGGAGTTGGAACCACGGGTCGTGGATATCCACGAGAGCCGCGAGGGCCGTGTTACGCCAATCCTCCGCGCCTGGTGTCACCAATGGCAGCACCATCTGCTATTAGGAAGATTGTTCTGGATATAGCAACTACGTCGAACTGACGGGTTTCGTACGTCTACGTGTGTCCCTCAAAACTCTATCCAGTCTGCGCAATGGCCGGAAAGCCGTTGGTGACGTGTGGCCAATGTCATAGCCATCGACAATATCCTTTGACGTCAGCAGCAGGAGGTCTGAATTGGCCGGGTTCAAGCTACATG
This sequence comes from Colletotrichum caudatum, assembly GCA_030867225.1. Taxonomy (NCBI): domain Eukaryota; kingdom Fungi; phylum Ascomycota; class Sordariomycetes; order Glomerellales; family Glomerellaceae; genus Colletotrichum; species Colletotrichum caudatum. Next base: position 14,117 of record MU846132.1, read on the forward strand.
CCAGCAAGGCACACGCGGTGAAGAGCCGGGTCGCTTGCAAGTAATGCTGGGTTCCATATGTACGGTGTAGGTGTTGAGTTCGGACGACACGCTGAAATGAAGCCCGTCGACCCATCCTATATACAAGACCTGTGGAGTTTTATCTCCTGGTTGCACTATAAATATTCCGCGGCCTGGCGGCATGCTTACCTCGGGAGGCTCTTCTAGGATCATCGCCGCAGTTTAGAGCACATCGGGGCTTTGCATTGTTGTCTAGACGAGGCTCTCGGGCCGGTCCTGAAGCCAGCTGTCCATGGCCTGCATGCTGACCCTCTATTTCTCTTCCATCTAGCAGTGCAGTACACATAGCACCGAGGCATAGACCCACATGGCCACGCTTCCGTACTTCGTAGACACATTCTTAAGAGGATGGGGCACTATTAGGTCCGCATGGTGACACTGGAAACAGGGGCAGGCTGGTCACCAGCACCGGGAAAGACACGTAATCGAGATGAGTATGGTTCGATGGGCCCCTGATGACGTTTTTCTGAAGATGTCGGGAAACGCGCTTCAGCCGCAGAAAAGACCACCGGGATACAAAGATGATTCGTTATCTCGTAAGTGACAGAGATGGAAAACAAGCCCAGAGCACAGTGGGAAAGCCGAAGATCCAATGAGTTACGTAGCCAGAACAGGTCCTCGCAAGGTCGTGCAGGCACACAATAACATAAACCAAGGTCAGAGAACATAGTATAAGCCGCATTCCTGATATTCGACACAATACGGAGGTATCTGTGCGTCTCCCACCCGGTAGACATTCCGTTACGTACAAGAGTCTTTGGCGGTGGATGTACCAACTGGGTACCTGCTAGGACCAGCATACTTTATAAAGCCCTTTGAAACCATCACTGGGTCACTAAGAGTGAATCGAGCGTTGGGAGATCTGGGAGCGCTCGGAGTGTAGGCGCAGTTGCTGCCAGCGTAAACCGGTGGGCAAGGGGCAGGATGCTGTATCACAGAGTCAGGGGGGGTATCGAGAGCCGAAGAATGGGCAGCGGACGCAGATGGCGGCAGGCCACACAGGCGATGGAGTCGGTTGTCTAGTTTGGACGTAGCTGAGACTACTGTAGAGAAAAGCGTGACACATCGGTACGGCATCTCTGACTTGGTACAATTGGCGATGCGGCTACAGCCCTTCGATGACGTAGCATACACAGTGTCTGGCACTTGCGGGAATATTGTGTGGCAGAGGAACGAAATGCAAGATGATATTTCAACTAGCGTGTCTGACTCACCCTTGACAGCTTGTAGGTGGATCAAGGCGGTTCCTCGTGAGGTCGCGCAAGTACACGATGATAGTGATACAGTTGGAGAAACACAGTATAAACACCATTCCCGATACACAACACAATGATTGTAGGCGGATTACGAGGTTGGAACGTGCTGCTTGAAAGCTCGGAGTTTCTTCACTAGGTACCGCAAAACTGCGAACGACGGCTTGGCCCAAGGCAGAGATACTGTTTTATCACCATGTTGGCAACCGGCCTCTTGTACGACTACCCGAGAGTATTGCATCCGATGAGTCCTTCACTAGAACTTTGTGGAAGCCGGGGGATGATTTTCCGGTGACTGGCAGATCATTATCCGCCATGTAGTGAATTCGAGAGATGTTTTTTCTGTGACTTGTTTATCTGTCATCGTTACGAGCTTTGCCGAGGATGGGTTTCCAGCCCAATCTCCAGAGCCGGAAGATGATACCCGACCGGCGAGTATCAGTGAATGGCGGTTGAGCAGTTGCGCCTAATACCTGTACGAATAGTTGACGCCGCGATCATCCGCCAGCGAGGACCGGGGTATCGTCTTTTCTGGTAGGCTAGCCCAAAGACTGGGTCACTGTCCTCGATTCAGTGGCTATGCTCTGCCCGTCAGACGGCCCAAACCTGTTTTCCCACGTTTGACAGTTGGCCAGGCATATGCCTATGCTTGGCCTCTTGAATACCGTGAGCAGTATCTTTGCTTCGTGCACCGAGGCTTCAGAACAGGGGGAGGATGATCACCCGGACCGATTTGCAGCTTAACAGCTACGCAGATGACATTGTAAACTACGAATGAGCAGGTCCATCCACGGCTCCCGTCTTGGCGAAAATCAGGGCAGCGATTCCGTTGCAAGACCCTGAAGAACTACTACATGATACCCCCCCTAATGCAAAACCTCCCCTGTCATTCAAACGCATAGCAAGTGTTTGTCGAAACAAAGAACAGTAGCCCGGGTTGTCAAGGTGCAAGTAAGCGTTCCGGATTATTGCTCGGTTAAATCAAGCCCTAGACGGCCGTTGGCATACGCTACCTATTGCCTTACACCACAATGACGTAGAGTCCATTGCTGTCCAAACTGCCTACCCGTCGCAGCCGCCGCAGGCCCCCTGGAGAAAGCCCGGTCGAAAAGCCAGACAAGCTCGGCAGAGAAGGGGGAGGGGGGGGTCAAGGAAGAGCCTAGCAATAAACCAGCAAACCAGCAAGACCAGCAGGAAGGAGAAACAGGGGGAAATCCCGATGAGTGAGAGAACAACTCGAACTCACCAGCAAAACTCGTTCCCCCGAACCTTGTCGCCCATGTTTAATCTGCCTTGGACGGATCTTCTCCCGTCACCTCGCGCAGGTGGCTCGATCGATGCGTGCTCGATGGGCCTGTGTCCGTCCCCTTGGTCGCGTGTTCCGGGTGCCTGTCCGCCACGACGCCCACAATGTTGCTCGATGTCGGTACAGGCGCGGACGGCTGCAATATACCCTCGCGGAGCGGGTGCTCCGTGCCTGTCCGGACCGATCCCATGCTGGACGGCCTGTGGGCGTCTTGCAGCGCGTAGTCGCCAGAATCGAAGTACTTGCGCTGCAGGAAGATGACGGGTGCATTGGTTAGCGCAGCTCGGCCCCCCCCCCCCGGCCTATGGCTCACGGGTGAAGGAAACGTGAAGGAAACAGGGGTCGCTACACACACAACACACACACACACACACACACACACACATACATACCTGCAGCTGGTTGTGTAGGAGATCCGATCTGGCCGGGGCCTTTCCGTATAAGCGTCTGATACGCTCCTCCTTTTGGGCGGCGGCGGCAGCAGCCTTCACGGGGCATAAAGGTGCACATCAGCTCGGCCGCCTCGATGGATTAGGCGCCCACCACGACACCACGTGCATGTTGCTTACGACAGACGGACTTACGGTAGAGTCAGTTTGGTCCTGTTGAGAAGCCATATTGAATAAAACATGTATGCATTTGGAAGCAAGGTATTGCGGTATGATACTGACCATCCCGATGACTCGAGTTATATACAGATTAGGTGACGTGACGATGACGATGACATAGTTTGCCTTACAGGCCTCAGCAACCGATCGACTACTAGGGATCCCAGCCTGTTGCTGTTGCTCGGAATTTCCAGGTAGCATTGACCGACTCGCCGTGGAGGCCGGGAGAGGCCCCGAAACCCCGTGAGTGAGTATGAGTTTGTTGGCTGGCTGGTCCCTACCAGTCTTCATGTGCGTGGTGATACTCTACTCTACTGTGTGATGACTGACCACATGCAGCCGGGGCAGGGGTAGGGGACCCGATTTGCAGACTTTGGGACTGGCCATTGGGCCAGACTGGACGAACCCAGCCGCAAAAGAAGGTGGGTAATCCTTCAGCGGCCCAACGGGCGGGCGGCATGCATTGAACCCTGACAACGACTGCCGGCGCTGCTACGTGTGGACAGGGCCAGCCCAGTCAGCCAGCCAGTCAGGCCAGCCAGCCAGGGATATCCCACACTATTCATTCATACGCGGAAAGAAGAGAGACGAGACCGTGGGAACAGCAACGACGGTACAAAAGCCTGAAAAAAGGGGGGTTGAGCTGACCCCGAGAACGACCCGCGCGTGACACTAGACAGGGAAGATGCATGGGGTCGCTGCGGCGCTACTCACGCTCCTCCAGCGTCGGATCAGGTTTTTTATTTGTTTTTCTGGCTGGCGTTCCTGGCCAGGAAAAGTTGGTCAAGGTTTCAACGCGGGAATGGGGTGATTGTTGGTTGTCCCCCTTGCCTGTGAGTCTGG
>MU846132.1:18266-95977 GCA_030867225.1 Colletotrichum caudatum
GGGAAAAAGGGGATCGAGGATCTGCAATATAAAATACCTGTAAGGGCCGGTGCTTGGGACGCGCTCAAAAACTATATACATAGTACTCTGTCTTACCCAACAATCAGTGACCGGGGGAAAAAGAAGAAGAAAAAGAAAGAAAGAAAGCAACCACCATCATGATGTCTGCACAACTCCCCAGACCGACTTCCAAGACCTCCAGCTCGTCCAACTCGGACAGTTCCAACGCGCCCTTCGCCGGCAACATGGACACGTACACGCTCTCCATGTACGAGCACACCAAGCGCCTCATGGCCGCCGCCCAGATCCCTTACGGCAGCCCTGCCAGCCTCCTCACGCCGTCCCGCGACGAGCCGCCAGCGGCCGGAACCAGCTCCGGCGGTGTGGGGAATACCCTCACGCCAACCAAGTCCGACAGCCTCTCTCGACTAGGATCGACTTAGCTTCTCCCAACCGAGCAAGACGACGAAAGACGCAGGACTAGGAGGGAGGGGGGGGGCTGCGCTCCACGTCTCTTTTCTCGCTTCCATTCAGAGGTACGACAATCCATTTTTTTGTTGAGAACGCATGCATCGTGCGTCGTCCCGTCTCGTCTCGTCTCGTCAGTCTTTTTGCAGCCGGCTAACCTCGGTCATAGATGCCCGACCATACACACCTGTTCGTGGAAAGACTCTTTGAGTGAGTAAGACCGTCCGATATACATGCCGCCGCCGACTTTGCGCCTCCGAGTTCTTGTCGCTCCATGGGCCGTCCCAATGCCCGAACCGAGGTCTTTGACCAAACCCCGCGATCAACTCTCGGGTACTCTCGCGAGACCATATCCTCCCTTCCCCTCCCCCCCCCCTCCTCCCTACAAAGATCAGTGGCAGCCTGATGCCCTTAATACCCTACTTGCGGCGTTTTACTTTTTTGGTCCTTTCCCGGTCGGTCACGAAATGCCTACCGGCGCGAGCCAGCGCACCCCAACTCTCAAATCGTACGATTCTTCCAGCGGTTCTCCCCCCCTTCTCCTCGGCCGTATGTGTCCTCAGCGTCGTCATGCGGGTGCTGGAAGTTCGCACGCACGGGGGGAGACGTTCTCGACTGCCACGTAGGGCCATCTCGCCGGGGTATCCCTGTGAGAGTGAGGGGTGTGAGAGACGGAGAGAGAGCCGAACCGCGACCAAGCTGCGTTCTCGGATCGTGGGTTACAGCCTTCACGCCATGCGGCCCCTCGCTTCGTCTCACTTCTGGACGCGCGCCACCACGCCGACGTTGCGCGATTTAGCAAAAGCATTCCGGGTCCGGAAGCTCGGCTTGCTGTTGCGCGCATCGACGTCCAAATGCCGACTTGAAAGTCTCCTTGTTCTCACATGCTTGATTCTTTTTCACTTATGCTTTTTATTTTTTATTTTTTATACCTTTCCCCCACCCCCAGCTTGTTTTCTTCGGTGGACCACGCGACGGAGTTTGGGCTGCACACTAGGAGAATGAATGAAAGCAATCTCAAGGTAAACGTAACCAGATAGGGCTTCTTAAAGATACCCCCTCCCTTTTTTCATATCGATATTAGATTATGGCAACCTTCACTCGTCTCAAATGTTCCACGATGCCTCGTTCACCGTGACTCGTGACTTGTGCCCCGCAGGAGGAGGAAGATGGGAAAGTTTCATACGACAACTCTAGATCTCGGCCTGGCCGCTGTGCGTGACTCGCCGTCGTCGGTGGCCCCAGACGCGCCCCTCGTGCAGCACCGCAGCTCTTCCCCCTCCCCTCCCCCGCAGGTTCTCCGAAAAGCTTCCGCCGCGTTTGGCCAGGGATGTGGTGGCACCTTTTCTCCAGACGTGGGCGACGTTATTCTCGACGTCGCGCTCGTGCGTTCTGGGGGGGAGGGGGGAGGGGGGAGGAAAGAAGCCCCTGTCGAGGGTTATGCAAGACATCGCGAACGGGTCCAGCCGCAAATTAAGCGCTGGCGTCCGACTCGAGAGGGGCAAGTTAACGTTGACATGGTCGATCCAAGGCCGAGCTAATTCGCAGCGCAGCGCAGCGCAACGCCGCTGGATACTACCGTGTCGGAGGTCTGGACAGAACAATGAGGATTCATTCCATGAGCACAGCTCGCCCCAAGCCACCACGCAACATCAGCAAGCAGGGTGACATGAGCGGGTTGGAAGGACGGTTTCTATTCACCATTTGAAATTAGGATGCCTTTTCAACCAAGTTTGGCTGTAATTAGTTGGCACTTTGGGTCCAGGATCCAACCGTCGTGCCACGGTTTGGTGAAGGGGATTCCTCGCGGCAGCCCGATGAGGTGGAGACTATGGAGAACCCGGATTTGAAATGTCACCTCGTCTATCCAAGCAAACATACTTGTCGGGACGAGCAGCACATGCTTAAGATTAGGACATTCGGCGAGGAACAATCTTGGGCATTCTAGATCGACCGGCTAGGCATCGAGTATTGGAGCCCGTCAACCAGGCGTCGGACCTTTTTCGCCAGGCACCATTCGTTACGACACTCTGCTTCTTCTTATTTTTATTTTTATTTTTTATTGCTTACAGTTTCAAAAATCAGAATGTCCTCCATCGACATACAAGCAAGTTGGCATTGTGACTTGAAACATCTTCGACCAATGGCCTCAATGTTGCTGTCAAAGGAAAGTGTTAATGGCTTTGATAACAAGTGAAGCATTGGAGTTGGGTATCAAGAGACTCTACGAGATATTGGGCATTGGATTTAGGGAACGCTCTAGACAGCAGTGAAGCTTTTTGACTAGAATATTCAAAGACTTCTCTTCTCGTCTTCGAAACAAAGCAGGGCCTGGGTTACAGGCCATGTCTCATATTTTTGTCAGCTACCAAAATGACAAACGTATAAAGCGACAGACAGCCATGTTGCTCAAGAAGAGAAGAGAAGCCTACTTACGAATTGAGGACCATAGTTAGGAATAGGTCCTAATAGAAGGTTACAGAAACATCATATACATCATGCATAGGGTGATTTCAAGTATAAACCCCATGGTCTGCGCTGCTCATGACGCTGCGGATTTCCATGTTCACCAACATTCAAACGGACGGTTCTCCATCTGGCTAGTTACATGCCTCTTGATACACGGCGGATACAGATTTCAAGTTGCCTGGCTGGACGACGATGCACAAGCGGACCACCAAGGCGCAAGGGCAAAGGCAACTGAAGCCCTTGCGTGTCCGGCCCGGCTGGCGGGTGAAGAATTAGGAAAAGAAAAAGAAAGAAGGTGAGGCCGTGATCTTTCTTGATTCTCCTCTTCTTTACTTCAACCTCGACAAAGCAAAAAAAAAAAAGAACAGAATCTTCCTCACATTTGCTTTCCCTTCTCTCTTGCTTGGCTCCCCTCCCCTATTCTTTTCATCAGCCTCGACGAAGCAAAGAAAAAAGGAACCTTTCCCAAGCTCGCTTTTACTTTTCTCTTGCTTTGCCCATACCCGACTGGCAACGACGTAGCAAGAAAGGACGAGGCAAAGAACGGCAGAATCTTCCTGGAGTTCGGCATTCCTTACCACCTCCTTTTCTCTTGTCAACAGCAACAAACGATAGCAAAGGTACACATCAAGGCCCGTCCCCTATTAGACATTCTGATGGGCAGACACTGATACCGTATAGATGGACGCGGACTATTCCTACCCGCCGCCCCCCGGCTCCGAAATCGAGCCTGTCTCGATCCCTGCCCTAGCTCATCCGACCTGGGCGTACTTCCTCCCTTTGGGCTGGGAGGATGCCACCAACTATGGAGGAGGAGGAGGAGGCGTGCGAGAAGACGAGTATGCCAAGGCGCCGACGTGGATTGGAGCGATGAGAAGCAGAGATTGTGCCGCTAACATGGAGACAGCAATGCGGACCAAGAGATCGTCGATGCCATGTTTGACGGCGGCCCTCGGGACAAATTCGGCCCAAACAATCTCTGGCCATCCCTAGTTCGCCAGGCTACTGGCTCGGGTGTGCCCCAGGGTTCGGTCTCGGCTCCTGCTCACGTACCCGTGGCGGACATGGGCGTGCCCGGCCACGGCATGTCGCCTGGCACTGGCCAGGCTTCTTCTCCCCTCGCGGGGGTCAACGACACCCCGGCTTTGCCTGGCTCTGGCTTTCTTACTCCAGTTGCTCCCGCCGGTCCCGTCGGACCCATGGCTCCCCACGTTCAGCCTTTTCCCGCCGGCGGCCCGCTTGCCGGCGCTGGCCAGGCTTCTTCTCCCTTCGTGACGGCCATCGGCACCCCGGCTTTGCCTAGCTTTCTTGCTCCAGCTGCTTCCGCCGTTCCCGTCGGATCCATCGCTTCGCATGGCCAGACATCTCCCGCCGCCGCCGCCGCCGCCACCCCCGGCTCCAACGCTCATCCGCAGCCGCTGTACCCGCCCGGATTTCGGATCCAGGACAACATGGTCCTGCGCCACGACTGGCCGCAGGGCCATCTGCAGCCGTCGCGTCGGCACCTCGCGTACGAGCGGAGCAGGAACCCGAAGCCGCCGCGGGACAACGCGAGGTGGTGCAACAGCTGCGAGTACTGGCTGTGGGAGCCGTGCTACGACCGCGTGCGGCTGAGCGCGCGGGACAGAGCTCGCTGCTGCAACCGCTGCCACTTGCGCAAGAAGAGGGCTCGCGGCATGGGCCTGGACCAGTGGATGCTTGCTGCCCAGCCGCGCATGCTGCACCTCCTCAAGAAAGACCCGGGCTACGTCGCCTGAGTGGGAAGAGGGCAGCCGGAGGCTGGTGCGAGGCGTAAGCCAAGAGCGACAGAGACAGAGAGAAAGACAGAGAGAGAGAGAGTGAGTGAGAGAGTGAGAGAGTGAGAGAGAGAGCAAGAAGAAACGAATTGGTGAGTGCATTCTTCTTCTTGTTCGTGCATCCAGTCAGCCGGTCCGCCACGTCTTACCCCGGCTCTTGTTGAGGGTACTTTTGGCGGGTTACATGACTTTGAGCTGCGTGATACAGAGTCTGGGTCGACGATGGATGGGTGGCAGATGCTGCCAACGTCCATGCGTTTGCAGAACCCGCTTCCCATCTCCCCTGTCTATGTTCTCTGGCTCCAAGTGGACGGAACGATTCTCGGAGGGAACCGGCTCCCCGGGTTTGGGATCGTGCGGGGGCAGGCAGGCTGTCTCGGGGGCTTCTGATCCAGGGTTGGAAGTTCCGAGACAAGCCGTTGATGATGATGATGATGATGATGAAGACGACGAGTTCTACGAGATTCAGATGCTGACCAGTTACTCTACAGAAGCAGACAGCGCCTCCCTCACGATAACGGGCGACGATCGAGAACACGTGTAGGCGTACGAAGCACAAGCAAAGCAGTGGACCATCTGGGGAACAGAGAGAGAGACAGAAAAGAAGAAAAAAGACAAAAAAAGGGCGAGTGAGAGAGCTAGAGAAGCACGGCGGATGGGACAAAGGGTCTCGTCGGCGTCGGCGAGATAGTGTCAGTGTATACGGATATAGATGGGGAAGCAAGGAAGCATTGCAGATCAGTTCATGGCCGGTTCGTTGAGACCGGCCGCGGCATTACAGGTACACTCACTAGGAGTAGCGACCTGAACTTACACTAGGTACCTTCACAAATCATACATGGTATAATTACCCAACACTCCTATCCCGTCCCTATCCAATCTCATCCCGGTGTGTGTCGGCGGCAGCAACATGGCGTTGTCATGAAGCAGACCAGCCAGACAAACTCTCTGCTTGCAGCGGGTGGCGTTCCGCGTGGAGAGGAGGGACATGGAAGGTGCCATTCATTCATTCATTTATTTTTACCTTGGTAGGTACGGTCGGTACACTAATAATAAGCGTGACGGTACAGTTTGCAAGGCGGTTAGTTAGGTTGGTTCCTCGCGCTACACCTCTTACCTACCTATCCGGGCATAAACTAGGAGGTAGATATGTATCCGTGAGGCATGTAAACAAACATATGTATAGGTACCGGTACAGATGGCAGCACAGGGAGCACTTTCCCCTATTCGGTTAAGCGAGGGACGATGGTGACAGCAGCCCCGCTCATCGGTGGACACGGTGCCACCAGATATCGCTGACATAATCAGGGAGACACCACAGACACCCAAAGAGAGTTTCCAGCGTTGGACCGCACTTCTTGGTTCGGGAGATTGCGAGCAGGCGCTGGCGGTCTCTGCCCCATCTACCCACCTACCCACCTGTACAGTACCTACCTACCTGGCCCGCAGACACCATGCCTCCTGCCGTCTGTGCTGCAGACCGTGTCCCCCCCACGTACCCGTAGGTACGAACGCATGGTGCCTCGACCATGTATCTGTACCTCAGTCAGTCTTGGCTGACAGCCCAAGGGTCCGATCAATATTTCCCAAAACAAATGTTCATGATCGCTCATTGCACATCGTATCGTATCCGTAGTGTACGTGTACGGAGGGCTGACTACCAACCATGCTACCTTACCTAGGTACCTACGCGCCTACCTTGGGCACTAAGAGGTACGTACAGTACCTGCACACACCACTCCCCAAGGTCTCAAGGCGGTAGTAGGTAGGTAATGGATGGGGTGGTTTACACGAATCAAACTAACGCAGATACGAGTCGTCGATGGAACCCCGGGCGGCTAGCTGGCTCATTGGAAAACCGACATCTCGGTAAGTGGTTGGTTTGCCGCTTTCTCATTCCTCATCTTCTTGTGCTTCCTCTGTCGTTTCCCTTTCGCACTCTCCCCCTCCCCCCCCTCTGACGACCAAACGTAGGCCGGAAGCGAAGCTGACCGACCGACCGACCTCCAGCTTCCGAGACCCTTGACTGCGTTCAATCGATCTACGGCTTCATTGGATGACGCCCGCCATCGTCTCGCTCACAGTTAGTCAGTCGTCCCATCCATTTGGCCTCGTCCAACAGCTCTCCCGTTTGCGACACGAGAAAGTGGCTGAACGGCTCGCTATCAGCCTGGCTGGCTGGCTGGGTACTTGGACAATAATAGCTTGGAGACGATCTTTTCGCTAGCTCCCGACCCGCGGCTTCCTCCCGCCCATCGTCACACAAACGCTAAAACGCCTCTCGCAATTCCAGGCCCGTCTTGGTCAATAGCTCTGTCGGGGAAAAAGGGAAGAAGGAAAACAAAACAAAAACAGACGCCGCATTCCTCCCCTTCTCGACTCTCAACTCTCTCCTGCTCACCATCAACTCGACCTCCACCACCTCGAATGCTCCCGGAGCTCTAGACCTCGCCTCGTACTCGTCACAATGGACGGCAAACAGGCTCCCGGGAGGTCAAGCGGCATCCCTCGCCTGTCGCGTCTGCCTCTTCCCAGGCCTGCCCCCGCGCCTACGCCCACGTCTGCGCCCGCCCCTGCTCCGCTCCGCCCTTCTCCTTCACGAGAGGGCCTCAACTCGGGTCTGAGGAATCCCCGACTTCGACCAGCTGCCTCACGCGAGCAGCCAAGTCCCGCCGTCGCCCCTAAGCAGCCCCTCGCGCCATCCCGTATAGCTTCGAAACCCACTCGAGAGATCCAGCCGCCCTCTTCGAGAAAGTCCGAATTGAGAGCTCCCCCAGCCGCCCTCAGAACCTCCCGCAGCGTACCCAGGCTGAAGCAAAAGGAACCCTTGTTCAATAAGCCTCCCACTCCCCCAGAAGAACCCGAACCGCCTGCTCTTTCACGCTCCGTTAGCCTCTCGCGCCGATCGTCCGCCGCACTCCACGCCGCGACTCCCGAGTCCGAGCCAGCGGTGCCAGACTTGCCTCCTCTGCCCAGCGCAACAAGCCCGCCCGCCGCCACCGACTATGCAGCCGCATCCGACCTCCCGGGCTTTGACACCCCCAGGGCCAAGGCCTTGAAGCCCAGACCCTCCCTATCCGAGCGAACGATCGAGACACTACAACAGCTACAATCTTCGCCTACCCTCAGTAAGAAGACGTCGACCTTTTTCGACCCCGAAGGCGCCATGCAACCTCGTTCACGCGCCGGCAGTGCTCACTCGAGGCCCGGTTCGAGCTACGCCTCGGACGCTTCCGCCCGCCCCACCTCGCATCACAGCAGGCCCGGCTCGTCGTCCGGTGCTGACGAGAACCCCTTTGCTAATATCCAACACGCCGTCATTTCTCCCCGACTCCCGCCGGCCTCGGTCGAAACCACCACACCTTCTCGTCGTGTGTCTAGCATCCGCTCTCTTCGCGCACCCGCCATGAGAACTACACCCCAAACGTCACCATCGGCGCCCCAGTCCGCCACGGGCATCCCGCTCACCCAGACTCCCAGCCCGACTAGGATAGCCGGCATGATGCCACCCTCCAAGACCGACGCAAAGACGACCGCTCCCCGTTCTCTCAAACCTCGTGCCTCGGTCAACGGCCTATACAAGAAGCCATCTCTGCCATCAATGAATCAAGCATCCCCGGCAGCAGCTCTTTCGCCTCCTCGCAAGCTGACGCCCGCCAAGTCGTACGGGTCCCTGAGGAAGCCCATCCCTTCAAAGATTGGCAGCCCGGCCCCCGCGGCCTCGACTGGAAACGACGAAGAGTCCGCGGCCAGGAAGTCCTCCAGCGCTCTGCGAGACCAGATTGCCAAGGCAAGGGCGGCCAAGCGCGCTGCAGACCGTCAAGCTGTCGAGGCAGCATCCGCCCCGGCCCCGGAGCCAACCGCAGAGGCTCCCCCGAACCAGACGGAACCTCCCATCGTCCCGGACGACAACGGGTTCAACTTTGGCATTGCTGTCTCGACCGACCCTTTCGACGCCAATTACCCCTTCAATACCAATGACCCGTTCAATACCAAGCGATCGGATGCCTCGCAACAAAAGGTCATTCAACAGCGACTCGGCGCCGCGCGGACCAGTGGCCGGCTCAACATCGCGGCCATGGGCCTGAAGGAGATCCCCGTTGAAGTCCTCAAGATGTACGACATGGAGTCCATGGGTACTTACGACGGCTCATGGGCCGAGACGGTCGACTTGACTAGGTTCGTGGCTGCCGACAACGAGTTGGAAACCATCGACGATGCCATCTTCCCAGACGTCACGCCGGAGGAGATGGCCCAGGATGAGGACTCGAATGGCAACATCTTTGGCGGCCTCGAGGCGATGGATTTACATGGCAATACCTTGATCTCGCTGCCAATGGGTTTCAGACAGCTTCCTCTGCTTACGTCCCTGAACCTGGTAAGCTAGCCCTTTTGTTGTGCTTCCCTCCCATCAGTGCGTCTCGACTAACAACCCCTGCAGTCCCAAAACCGCCTCGCCAACAATTGCCTCGAGGTCATCACTCAGGTCAAACCCCTCCGCGATTTGAAGCTCGCCAATAACCTCTTCTACGGCCCTCTGGACCCCATCTTTGCAAACTTGGAGAACCTGGAAATTTTCGACCTCCACGGGAACAACGTCTCTTCGCTCCCTTCCGTCATCGAGAAGTTGTCGAGGCTGCGTGTTCTCAACCTCGGAGAGAACAGCTTCGAGGCTCTGCCTTTCGCGAGCCTCGCCAAACTTCCGCTGACGGAGCTACTGATAAAGAAGAACAAGCTGACGGGCACCTTGATCCAAGATAGGGTCGAGACCCTGCCGAACCTCCAGATGCTGGATCTCTCCTGCAATCAGTTGACTCGCTTGGTGCCTCCGGGGTCCACCATTGGCCTCCCCTCCGTTCACCAGCTCGTTTTGTCCATGAACCGCCTGCAGGAGCTGCCCGATGTCACTTCTTGGACCAGTCTGATGACGCTGGCCGCCGACGAGAACGCCATTTCCGAGTTTCCCATTGGCTTCACCAGCCTTGCGAAGCTCAGGCATGCCGACTTCTCTGCCAATGACATTCGTGTCGTCCCGCCGGAGATCAGCACGATGGACAACCTGACCCTCATCCGGTTGGCGGGCAACCCCCTTCGCGACAAGAAGTTCATCTCCGCCACCACGGAGGAGTTGAAGGAGGTGTTGGCCGGCAGACTCGAGCCGCCCGAGCCGGTCCAGGAGGTCGACGATGCTATCCCTGATGCCGCACCAAGCAACACGCTTGCGGAACCCCACGAGATTCACCCAACCACCACCCCGGCCGAGACTACCACCCGCGAGGATATCCAGTCGGACGAGGGCAGCTTTATCACCCCGTCATCCACGACGCCTACTAGCCCCGCACGCGCGCGCTCGCAGACCCTGGCTAATGAAACCTGGCCCGTCAAGCAGGGCATCTTGGACCGTTCCAACACCAAGTCCTCGTCCTTGCACCCGGTCGTCTGTTCTAGAGTGGCTGCCGACAGCAGGGTCGTCGAGATCCAGCTGCACCACAACCTCTTCACCTGTTTCCCGAACTCGCTGTCCTTCTTCGCCGATTCCCTTGCCGCCCTCTCGCTCGCCCACAACCAGCTGGTTGGTGAATCCTACTTGACGGAGGAACTCGATCTCCCTGTGCTGCGCGAGCTGAACCTCGTCAGCAACCACATCACTAGCCTCTCGCCCTTGACGACCCATCTCCACGCCCCCCAGCTTGAGAAGATGGACGTCTCGCTCAACCGCATCACGGCTTTGCCGCCCAACTTGCGCGCGGTCTTCCCCCGTCTTGTGGTTTTGCTGGCCGCAAACAACCACCTGATCGACCTTGACCCCGACACCATCCAGGGCTTGGAGGTTGTCGATGCCGGTAACAATGACATAGCGCACCTGAACCCCAAGCTGGGTCTGCTTGGCGGTAGCGGAGGGCTGAAGCGCCTTGAGGTCTCTGGCAACCGCTTCAGAGTTCCGAGGTATAATGTGCTTGAGCGTGGCACCGAGGCAACTCTACGGTGGCTCAGGGGACGGGTCCCCGTCGCCGAGATGGCGTCCTGGAAAGAGGGCCAAGGTGATTCCGGCGATATGTCCGACACCAGCCTTGCGGACGTCGATTGAGGATAAGAGAAATGGAACGACAAGGGACATGTCTGTCGTCCGGGCTCTTCTTCCTGTCTTTTTTTTTCTTCCTTTTTTTCTTCCTCTATTTCTTTTTTTTTTTCGAACCTGACATACATTCTTCGATTCTTGCACATGTTTTTTTTACGCCTGGGAGCAGCGGTGTCAAGACGATGATACCACCCTGTGCTTTTCGGGTAACGGAGTTGAGTGGGAAAAAAGGATCTTTGCGATCGTAATCGTCGACTGAATATCCTGTACTAGTACTGTATAATAATATATACCATAATTACGGATGACCCGTCCGGCTCGCCAAGGCTCTCGTCCAATATCTCATACCGCACTGCCGAGCACTTTGACGATCATCTTGCTTCGGCTCTCTCATAGCCGTACGCGAGAAACGACCTACTTGGCAAAAAGGCGGAGAACCTTGCCAACGATTTCTTCCTCGCTACCGGCGGACCAGCCGAGTCGGAACAGCAGGAATCATCCAAGGTGGGTTTGAGGAGTTGGTCTTGGGCCATCTAACCCGTACATAGCCTGGCTGGTTGGTTCCGTCTTCCTGTGGGAGCACGAACCTTGCTGGGCGTTCAGCTCCAGAGGTACGCAGACGTGTGCTCGACTTTTCATCAAAACGGAGATGCCTTTCCACTTGCACACTATCCCCCTCCCTCCCCCTCTCTCTCTTTCTCTCTCTCTCTCTATCTTCACTGCCTGATCCTCAAAGTCGGACGGCATCGTCTCCATTCGCCATACTTCGGCTCTGCCTGCGCTGCCAAACGAACTACCCTCATATCAACAGGTGCTTTCGATGTAGCCCACCACCGACAACAGACGAAGCAGCTACAGCAAGTAAGAGCAAGCAAGCACACACTTTTTTTTTCTTTTTTTCTTCTTCTTTATCTTTTCCCCCTTTGCTCATCCGCAACACGCCAGCATACCATACCATCCATCACACGCGCGAGAAATGTCCCCAGCCGAGAGCGTCTTCATCGGCGGCCTGTTCGCCGCCGGCTGCGGCTACGCCCTCCTCGGCGTCCTCACCTACGTCGCCGCCGCCAACGGCGGCAGCCTCTCGGCCCCGCCGGCGTGGTACGTCGGCTCGGCGCGCGGGCCCAAGGAGAAGGTCCTGCTCGCGCTGTGGTTCCCCGCCGTCGTCGTGTCGTGGCCCCTCATCCTGCCGCCCTGGCTGGTGTCCCGGTTCGGATTCCGGGTCTGCGAGCGGCTCGGGGCGATGGGCAGGAGGGCCCGGGGCAGGGGAAGGAGACTGTGCGGCGGCGGCGGCGGCGGCATCGTCGACATGGAGCGGGGGACGGACGCCGGACCCGCGACGCTCGGCGTCTTCGTCGACCCGTTCGACGACGACGACAGGGGCCGGCCCAGCTCCCGCGCCGGCCGGCCGGAGGTCTCCGAGAACCGCAGCCCGATGGACCGCGGGGCCGGCGACGGGTCGAGGCCCGAGGGGCCCGGGCTGCAGCGGACCGCGTGGTACGACAAGCTGCCGCCGCCGCCGCCGGCGGCGGAGGTGGTGCAGCGCGCGAGGGCACAGACGACCCCCGGCGGCGGGTCGTCTGACCCGCCGGTCGCGGGGACCGAGGCTCCGCGGCGGTTGCAGACGATCCCCGAGGACGAGGGGTGCGGTGGGCTCGGTGGAGGTCGGGAGGACGTGCGGTGAGAACGCCGGGCGCGGTGTCCGTGATGGGGAGAGCACCGAACCGCGCGTTACGATCGGTTCGGTTCGGGGGGGCGTTTGGCGTGGCTTGTATAGGAGGAGTTGACGACGACTACCAGTGTGGGCTGGTTCGCGTGCTTGGGTTCCAACCTGACGCGGCTGTCTTGTCTTATACGAACGCGTTGAGTGGGCTGTTTTCTAGTTTATAGATTGATAAGTGTAACGGAATGTAATTGTCAGCTCGGAAGTCTTGTTTGAAACGTGTAAAGTAAAACATAAATAACGAAAGCAGCGAATACTTCACGTAGGTTGAAAGGACTATCTATATATACACATATCAGTCGGTTCTGGATTATCAAGGTGAACGACCAAAAATAGACGATGCGCCGAGGGGGAATCGAACCCCCGGCTCCCCGACGCTGCTGAATGGCAACGGAGAATTTTACCACTAAACCATCGGCGCTGTATATACCAACTGATCAAAATCTGCAGGATATCACAGGGGCGAAGAGGCCGTCTTGGAGGCGTCATCGCTCACAGGCGTTTTCAGGACCGACTGTATAGCTTGTTCCTGTACTACCATGAGCACTCGATTGCATGCCACGAAGGCCGGCGGCATCGTATTATGGCGATTCTCACCTCTTCCATGACCCGAGAAATGAGGAACTCGTCGAGATACTGGCTCGAAGCCCCTTTGCACACCAGAATCTCATCGCTGGCAGCCTTCGCGTGAGACTCGGAAGATGAACGCTGTCGGTGCTCCGGGGCTCACTGTTCCCCCTTCCGGCGTCGTTTACGGCCCCACCCTGTATCTCGGACCGGACCACCGGATGGGTGGTGGTGGAGTGGCCTCTCGCGGCCGGGGGTGGAGGATGACCGCGGGGTCACAAGACACAAGAGGCGGAGCCGGTGCCGGTGCGACGGTCACGACGTCAGCGTCGGCCACCTGGGACGTTGATGTATCGAACATGGTGCCATGATACCGACAGCCAAGACTGTCCTTCGCGCCCGATGACCGACGCGATTGATAGATCCAAAGGGGGTGATCTGAGAACTAGGAATCTTGGACTATCTTTGTGACGATGTTCGGAAGGCATCTCGGCCTCGGTGACATAAAAGTTGCCGAGTCCGCCGGGACATTGCCCGAGCTTCACCCTCTGACTCGGGTATAAGGCACGATAGCCCACACAGTACGCTACCAATCCAGGACTGACGCGTGTGTTGAAAATACGGAAGATGCCTGCTTGCCTGCCTTCTTACTGGTCGCCCTCGTTTCTCCCCATCGTCTACACAGCATGGCGGGCGGGCAAAGACTTTTGTCACCGACGAGCCTCATGAATCTCCGACTCCGTCAAGCGTGCCCCAACCCGCATTCCCTGAACACCGGATGTTTCTGGCTTCCCCGTCTTCAGCGCGATCCAGCCCCTGTCGAACATCACTACACTAGTCTAGTTAATGATTCAAACGCAGCCCTGTGGCCCCCCTACCTTGTCATGCCAGCCACTTGGGTTCATTAGACCCGACGCGGTGCTGGAACACTTGTGCCAGTCGTCTCGGTAGGCGACGCGGCGGGAGTTGCGGCAAGTCTTCGAGCTACCTGCCCTATGCACGACTGGTGTATGGCGAAGCAAGCTGGTACCTTGGGAATACCAACCGAAAAGCCGCAAACAAACGTGTCCCGACGGTGCCACGGCACCACGAACAAGGTTCTCCTTTGAAAGAAAAAGGCCACAGCGCCACCATTGGCACTATGGAACGGTCTCGACTGACCGAAACGCCCGAAAGTTTGCTGCTAAATACGTACGTGCTATATAGTGGCTGCTAGTACTGCAGTACGTAGATATCTATGTCGGTATCGTGAGGGGATGGGCCGCCTCAACTGCCGTGACTCAAAGATGGGAGGTTACCAACGAGCCGCTCATCGTCTAACTGACTCGAATGTGGCCCGAGTTGCGCGTGTGCGTTACTCGAGCAAGGGCAGCCACAAACTTCGGGGAACGGGAGACCAGACCAACGCGCGCGCGCGTGAGACGTTGCAGCCGACACGCGCATCCTCACTTCCTGCCGGACGAGAGTAGGGCATGTGTGAATGCATCTCGACGTTCTACCAGCCTCTTTTTCACCCCCGGACCCGGAAACTTTCCAGATACTCGGGAAACCACACCTTTGGGGCGAAGGTACCCTTAACCGGCTAGCCGATGGCGCCTCCAAAGAAACATTTCGCATTGGCTCGGGCATGGCGAGACGCAATCAGAAAAACGCCAAGCAGCCAGCACGTGCTATACGGCGCCATCCATCCAATGCGGGACGGGCCCTCGCGGGACTCTTGGAGTTTGTGTTGTGCGTTTTGCTTGTGAAGCCAGCGAACGAAGGTAATCCCCGGTAAGATTGCATCAAGGCGCAACAAGGTTCTGGACGGCACGTTAGTCCCGACTCCAGTTTTGGACCGAGTGGCGTGAAACTCAAATCGCTATCGCATGCGAACACGAGGCGTGGTGGAACGGGAGCTAGGCTCAGTCATTGAGAGCATGTCTTGATCGTTTGGATAAGCAGCAGCGGCCAGATACAAATGCCATATCATCAAATCAAAAAGAAAGGGAGATCGCGGCATTGCCAGGGTTCTGTGTTGGCAACCACAAGAAACAAACGAGAAATAGATTTAAGATGGTATCACAAATTCCGAGAAGCCACAATTCATTGAACCCCCTCCTTGGGCCGGCATCGTGACCATGTGTCTTCGAGACCTCCGGCTAGCTACCCCTTCCGGAGAGCCCCCCAGCCCGATTTTTTGTTTTTCGATCGCTTTTCGTGAACAATGCTCCGTACTCCCCTGTTATGCTGTTCAGCATTGAGTAGACACCGTCACCATTTTACGAGCGAAACAGCCCAGAACCCCGTGATGGGCAGCTCCAAATAAACACACACGAGGGTGCCGCTTCGCCTAGACGCCCACCGAGATGGGGGGCAGGTTCGGCACCATGTCGAGCCAGGACATGCCGGGGTTCGCGTCCTTCATGTCCCAAAGCGCCCCGAGGAAGGTTCTCATCTTGGCCTTGTACAGGGCGTTGAAGGAATCCGCGACCGACGACATGGCCTCCAGCGCGTGTTCCCTCTCGGCCGCGTCCCTGGCCTCGATGGCGGCCAGCATGTAGGGGAAGCTGACGCAGCGCTGCATGTCGTTGGAGACCGTCAGCGTCATCTTGAGGTCCGAGATGATGCTCTTGGCCATGGCGGACGCCGTGTCGTCCCCGTCGCCGAACCTGTGGCGCAGCCTGTGGATGAAGAGCATCGCGGCCGTCTTGTAGATCCGGCTCTGGGCCAGCATGTGGATCACCTCGCTGGTGGTGAAGCGCTTGGTGAAGTCTGGCGGGATGACGGGCTGCCACGCCTCGATCGTCTCGCCCAGCCTGGCCAGCTCCAGCATCTGCTCCTCGACCTCGACCTCATAGCGGAGGTGGTAGCTGATGCGGCACAGGTCGTAGAGGTACTGCAGGAGCGGCATGCACACGCCCAGGTACGCGTCGACGTGGCCGTCCTCGGGCGGCGCGATGCCGCAGACCGGCAGCTCGCGCAGCATCAGGCACTCGTTGATGTCGACGGCCGTCAGGTACACCAGGATGTAGTGCGTCCGCGAGCTGGAGATCTGCGCCGTCCCGAGAAGGTGCCGGATGTGGCTCAGGATGTACCGGCGCACGGGGGCGGCGCTCGTCCCGAGGGCCATGTTGGAGAAGTACACGATGCCCAGCCCGACGCCGGCCCAGGGCAGCAGCTCGTCGCGCTTCAGCGTGGGCAGCCGGCACGACCGCAGCTGCTCGACCGCCATCGCGCCGCGCTGGAGGTTCGCCTCCGGGTCGTACTCGCCCGCCTCCAGGCCCATCGACGCCGCGAACGCCGTGTACATGGCGATGTAGGCGTCCTTGCCCTGGTCGAACATGGAGAACAGGTGGACCGTCATGTCGACCTGCATGCTGTCGACAAACGACGGGCCGACAAAGTACTCCATGAAGTTGGACTTGTGCAGCAGCCTCGACAGCGATTTGCGCTCCACCGTGTTCAGCCGGCCCAGCGTGCTCCCGTAGGGGCTGAGCGACTCCAGGATCCTGGACGGCGGACTCGACGCCGACTCGGTCGACGAATCCGAGGAGGCGTCGTCGGGCGGGCTGCCGGCCTCCCCCGGGGTGGTCGTCGTGCTTGGCTTCTGTGATGTCGAGCTCGGCGCGGGGCTCGCGGCCGCCGCCGTCGTTCTATCCGGGACCACGACGTTGGCCTTGCGGGGGATCGGGTATGGACGCGGCACGGTGCCGCTCATCATCTTGCTCCGCACGGCAATCTTTGACCGTCCCCTGACGGCAGACCGAGGCACGGGGCGCACGAAGACGCAGTCCCGGCCGTTCATCATGCAGCGATCGCATTGCGCGTTACCTTCGGTGAAGGTGCACTTCGACTTCTGGTAGTAGCACGGCGCGCACGCCTTCGCGACAGGCTGGGGAGACGGTCAGCGTGTGTCCAGGGGGGGCAAGGCACTTCCCATCGCGCCCGGTCGTAGCAATAGCAGTGCAAGTGGGAATAGCAGCACCAGCAGCGACACAGATGGGAGAGAAGAGTAGACAAGGTCGACCGGAGAGAGAGGGGCAACGATGTCTACAGCGATGGCGTCGGAGTCGCAGGGAAACCGTCCACGGCCCCTATGCAGTATACCGCAACAGAGATGGGCGACGACGAGAAAGCCGCTGCACTCACCATTGTGAATCAGACCCAAGGTTGGGTGTAGCCCATTCGATGTGCTCCAAAACAGTCGAACTCCTGTGGGGGGGTGGACGAGACGAGCGACACGACCGGGAGTCGCACAAGAAATATGGGCCGAACAAGGCCGGATGCAGGCCGGTAATGCTTAATAACTCTGCCGCCGGGAGAGGTGTTTGGGATTCTCGTTCTCTCAATATTCCAAAACTTTTGGGGATGGCGCAAGACCGTTTTTCCGTTCGTGATCGCGCTGCTGCTGGTGCTGGTGCTGGTGCTGGTGTTGATAGTAAGTACTACTGCTACCTTCGGCCTTCTGCACGAGGTACTACGGGATAATCAGTGGTGCGGTCAGAGAATGTCGCCAGTAGAGCGCTTCGGAAGCGGGTTGCGATGACGACCAGTGGACGGCGTATTGATCAGCCTAGACGGGTGGATTGGAGGGATGTAAAGCCGAAGGATTTAAGGATGCAGAGGGGGGTGGAAGTATGTTATGTTATGGATGTTGGGCGGAAGACCAAGGCCTGTAGGGTATAGGCTATAAGATAAGCTTCAGGTAGTGCGTGCGCATGGGTTTGGATTGAGCAAGAGGCAGCCAGGCTGAGGCGGCGGACTGATCCATGGGGACCCGAGGAGGCAGACGTATTGCTCGATGTCGAAAAGATCACCCCGAGGCGTCCTAGTCTGCTTTGGCCGGGCTGTCTGTCTCTGGTTGAGTTGTGGATGCACGCGCGGTGGTCAAGTCAAGTGCTATTATGCCTGCAACTCCCCCTCCCCTTTGAGAAGTAGAACCCGGCGAAGGAGGGAGAAATACCTAGAGGGGAGGGGAGCCAGCCAGGGCCCAGGGTGGTTCAGGGACAGGAGGGCGGGGATGGAAAGGCCAGGCCACCCAGAAGACCTCGGGGGTGTGACGCATCGAACAGTTTTGCGTGAGGACGGACGGACGAGCACAGCAACAAGGGTCGGGTGAGATGGTGCAGTAGAGAATCTTTACATATTCGGATGGATAGGTACGCGGGGATTGGGGGTTTTCGGAGTAGGAGAGGAGACTCCGTAGAGAGAGAACACGGCCTCGCCCGTTTGTCTGTCTGCTGGCTCGCGTGGCAGGCCGCTGCTTTGCTCGCTGGGTCGGTGCTTGGAACAGAGACTAAGAAGATGGCCGGAAAGAGAATGTAGAGCCGAGGAAGCAATAAGGGTCCCCCGACGACTGCGACATCATGTACCATGGAGGCGCCTACCCATATGGCATGGTGTGCTAGATGCTATTATACGCCTACGCCAAGCAATGCTACCACGGCAACAAGCAGACTCTTTCCGATTCCTCGATGCACGTATACCTGGCAAGCAGCACGAGCGTGGAGCCATCCCCCCCCCACAGCCCGTCTTGCAAACTTCTTCAGCGAGGGGCACCATGTCGAAGTCCGCAAGCGTGTGTCCAAGCTAGCGTGCGCACATGGGTGTTTACTACCATGTACGAATAGTAGTTGGCAGCGGTTACGCCAGCAGCCCGTGCGTTCCAAAGGTAGAGCAGGCAGGAGAAAGGAGGGCTAACTGGGGGGGGGGTGGGAGGCGAAGAAGAAGGACTTCCAGACCCATTGCACGCGCACAGAGACGGACGGGCGTCCCTGGACCTTGATAAGTAACGAACTAGTTGACCATGAGCCACGCCGAATACATATTGTACAGACACACATTTATACTATACACATACACATACATACTACATATAATTACACTGGTACCGCCTTTCGACGTGCTCCGGGCCACCTAGCACCAATGCTTGCTTGCAATACTGCTCCCCCTCCCTCCCCCTGAAACGTCGCGGGCGGCGGTGCATTCACTACCTGTATATGTGGGCACACCCGTTAGCAAGAGCAGGGAAAACAATACCTGATTTAAAGTTTTCCTGTGCCTTTGCACGGACGCCATGTCAAGCAAGGGGGGGGGGGCTGTCCTGAACTCTCAAGCTACTGTAAACTAGTATGGTATGGTAGAGGTATGGTAGAGGAAATTTCGCAGCCATAGACGATCCTTGCCAGGGGCGAAATTGGGTCTTCGAACAGCAGCAGCACATCACAACCGGTAGCATGCAGACGAGTACCACTAGTTGACGAGGAGTCGGGTGCCGGGGACCGAGACGACTTGGTACGGTGTCGTCTCGTTGCGCATGCATGGAGGGCACAGCCGCCTGTGCTCACCATGGCACCTTGTTTCTGCACTCGGTCGCTCACTTGTAAGGTGTCGCTGAGACTCAAGCGCGATTCGTGCGTCATCCCGAGTTTGCCCACGTTCAGACTCGGACTAAGGATACACTGCGGATACCAGTAAGGTAACATGTTCACTGGCTGGCAGAATGGACGTGCGATGCAGCGAGCCAGGGATCGCTCTCGGTCAAGCCAGCACCAACCCCGCCCAGTCACCAGGGATCGCGGTTCCGACGTGGCCCCTCCGGACTAGTTTCCGGGAGCCGCCTTCGGGTTGGAAGTAGCAGTGATGAGATAGACTCGGGTGCCGTTGAGGGATGGATCAGTGGGCCGGAGCAAAGTACCTGTATCAGACAAGCAAGGCGGGAGGAGACGCGGTCATCGTAGCAGGTGGCAGCCAGCCAGCCCAAAGTGAGTCGAGTGTCCTTTTGGACTCTGCAGACTCGCGGGCACCGGAGGAAACAAACATTTCTGAAGGCACGGTTGCAGGTTTCGTACTCGCACTACTGCTGCTGCTGCTACCTCGTCATGAGACGCGGAAAATACATGCCGATACGGATAAGACGGACTGATATACCTTCCGTATGAATTTCGTCCGAGATAATCAACCAGCCAACCAACCAACCAACCACCCTCCTTCACCGGTCATACCCATCTATCAGTCCCGGTTCTCTTTTCTCCTAACTGTTAAGCTTGTCCTGCCCCAAGAAAGAGAGGCCCAGTCGGTCCACCCGCCTAGTATGTAAGTGTCCGACAAATGTGCATACCTAGTTCGACAGGGCAACGGGGGCTAATAAACTTTGCCCTCCAACCTGTTGGGGGGGTTAGGTAGGCCTTGGGTTGTTGGAAAATCCGAAGGGGATTTTGACGGACAGACAACATGAACGATATCGGTATTGGCTACTTTGGAGAACCATGCCGCCAATGTGACTCCCGCACGCTTCTTCTTAGGCAAAGTCGGGCGTTCCCATGCGGGAGACTGAGTCGTGTCCTAATCATCTCGGGGATCAGTCTTGCTTCCTACAACGAACACACGTGGGACGTGGCAGATATTGCAGCCCGCCGCCCGACCTCTTGGCCTTGACTGTCACGTACCCATCTCGATCTGCATTGCATTTGGCACCTGCATATTGACTGTGGGAGGCGGGGATATCACCCTAGAAAATACTCATCCCCTACCTGTGAGACGATTAGTGCAACGCTTGCATATAATCGGCATCTGGCCACCAAACCAGTGCCCTCCCTGATCGCTGCGGGATTGACGAAATTACTGCCACGGGCGAAAGTCGGGAGAAGCTACTCACAATCATTCATACTCTCATAGACACGCTCAGGCTCTAGGGGCACAGCAACGTGACCGTAAAGACTTCTCTATCTCTCTCTCTCTCCGCGTCAGCTCATTCGGATACAGACAGGTAGGCACGCATATCTCAGTCATGTGCACACAACACTAGGCGCCTTTGGGCCAAGAGAAAACACGACCGACAGTCCGCGAAAAGCTTCAGGGTTACATTGCCTGAGTGTGCGGCAAGGGCTCCCTCCTAGCTGCTCCCCAGCCTTGGTCAAAGCAGCACACGCGCGCGGTAGCCCGGCTGGGGGGAGATCTGGCAGCCCCGAGGGCTTGGCGTCCGTGTCCGATACCTGAATGGCGGCAGTTTTCGTCTGCTTGTCGCAAGATCGTGATCCCGTCAAACGGCCGTCGCTCACCTGGCCCGCACACCCTGTCATGCAGCGTTTCGCATGCGCGTCTCTCACATGTTCCCTTGGCAAGCAGAAGGCCTCGCTCTGCCACAATCGCAAACCAGTCCGAATAGATTTGTCAACGAGACAGACCGCGACCCGTCGTCGCGAGCGGACGACATCTGCGGCCTAGCGTGCTTCGTCTTTCGATCGCCAACTCAACATGAAAGGAACTCGGGACTCCAGGAACGGGACGCCTTGGGTACTACCGGTGGCCCGTATCACCAGACGAAATAGGAGATGAGAGGCGCTTCTCTCCAAAGCAAGCTTTCGGGATGTCATGCCCGTCGAGCACCCGACGTCGCCCGCCCTGTCCATCCTTCGTAACTCCTGTCCCACAGACGTAGATGAATGGGCGATCCCAACACTGACTCACGGGCATCTTAACGCTATCCGCAAGAGAGTCCGGTAGGGCTACCGATCGACCAAACGCGCCATGTGTGATGGAAGGGCGGAAGCTTCCTTGAAACGGCCTTTGTAGGGAATTGGAGAAAGAAGCTAACCAAGCTTAGGTATCAGCATCATCTATCCAAGTGACTCGCGTCAACGCGATTACACTTGGCTTTACCACTCAACCCCCCCTCCGTGCTGTGGTGGAGCGTTTCCGAGATAATGTTGGTGAGCCACAAGATACGACTCGCATGAGTGGCATGCCACTATATAACCCTTCGAATTGGAAGTATTCACGTGCAGAACAAACTTCAGCTAGTCACTTTCTGGCCGTTGATGGTAGATATATCCGTATATCCACATGCTTTTTTCGCAATCCGTGGCCGGAGCACTTGCGACAGTGAGCGGGGAGTACTACAGGAGTCTGAC
The DNA here is from genome assembly GCA_030867225.1 of Colletotrichum caudatum. Taxonomy (NCBI): domain Eukaryota; kingdom Fungi; phylum Ascomycota; class Sordariomycetes; order Glomerellales; family Glomerellaceae; genus Colletotrichum; species Colletotrichum caudatum. The sequence continues at coordinate 40,263 of MU846132.1, forward strand.
CCTTCGCCTTTTGCCCCCTTAAACTCCACCTTCTCATGTTTGCTGCCCCGCCCCCAACGGCTCAACTGCTGAGTTCAGGACGGACGTCATCACGCATCTCTTGAGTCTTCCTCGATGTAACCTGAACTACGGCAGCTTCCATGTGCAACTCTATGTAAAGCAAAGGCTCAACAGCTTAGTTTGAGTTGCTCCAGTCCGTTTTGGCCAACAAGAAACCGATGACGCTAAGCAGCAAGTGAGGGCCATACTGTCGACTGTCTCACCCTTCTGGGATGGGTGGTGGTTGTTTATCTTGATTAATGACTGGCAACGTTCTGTGACAAAGTTCCATGGAAGTCTCGGCACAGGCGAGGCATGTCTCGGTATCACCAGCGCAACCGGGGCGCCAATATATTCTGTTGCTAGACCGCCGGCCTGCGGACAAGGGGATCGATATCCTACAGGGAAACGCAATGATTCCTTTCTGATCGCCAATTCAAGATGTCCTGCGTGTCAGAGCCGCTGACAGCTCGGGCAACGGACTGATGCAAGAAGAATAGCCCCGGGGGGGGGCAAGATTCAGGCCGGAAATAGAGCTGACTCGGGATCAGCGTAAGTCCCGACCACAGCGCGGGGTCCGCCTTGAGTAGGGTTCATGACTCGTCGCCCTCGTGGGTCGCTGGACGCGTCGATGGAGGACTGGGAACGGCCCGTGCTTCCCGTATCTAAACTACTCGTTCCACGGTTCCTGAGCGGCTGTTTCGTTCTGGCCGAGAAGGGATGTGGGTTGTGATATACAAAGCATTGGCTGCCGCCCGCAAGTAACGTCGTCGTTTCCGATACAGTTCCTTTTCCCCTGTCGCCAATGCTTGAGCATCTCCCGTCCGCCGATCGTCGTCGTGCTTTGGTTTTCGGACTCGGACATTTGTCAGGGACTATAGCGTCTTCCTCGGTGAGCGCGGGCTGTTGGCTGTTTCCCCCCGAGGCAGCATGGTCTAGCCAGAGAAACCATGCCCCCTCGCGGGGACGTTGTAAACAGCTCCGATAGGTCACCAGCTCGGAACACCAGCTTCAGCCTCGGAACACCAGCTTCAGCCTGGGATGCCAGCGCACTCCCGTTGTAGCTATCTGCCTGACGAGAGCAACCAGATGGCCCTAGTCTGTTGTTGTTGCACGAGGTACCGCCTGGATTGCACAATCAACTTAGCAAGCTTCGGATACAAAGAGACGATAGAAATAGGGATCTGGGTGATATGCTTTTTTTTGAGAATAGTAGGTGGATATTACCTACATGCTGTCTATAGTACTCTTGGAATTGTGTATAGGACCGAGTCTTCAGCTAAACAACAGTCCAGACATCACTTGCCTTTCAAGGATTGTATGATGGCGGCACTTCCACATTACCATTCTCTCTGCACCGTCGAATTCCGTAGTCACCTTGATTATGGGGATGTTTTGCGGTTCTTTCACGCTTGTTTGGATCTCGGATGTTGATTGCGCCTCAGGCGAAGACTGGTCACACCAACACACATATCAGGTAGCTGTTTACATGTTGGCTCAGGGTGGAGGGGTTACAAACACTAATACCATTAGAATCAACTTTGACTGAACCTAGAAGCTTAAGTTGAGAGTCTTGCTAAATACTCTCTCTGGTCCCAATCTTTAAGAGAGTAAGGCTGACTTCGGGACTGGGAACATTTTGCACAATAGAACACTTCTTTCAAATATCAAGAGCAGCTTTTGTTCAACGGTACCCGCTTAAACAAGCCACACTTTCTGTCCATTCTCAACAATAAGTTCTTCGTCATTCAGTGCCTCCTTACCTTCTCCACAAGCCAGCCGGAAATGATACCAGTCGTCACTGTCCACCTGCCGGAATTTCACAGCACCAACTCTCCTCAGATTATCGCCCTCGGACCGTTGTACTATAATCCCTACTCCAGAATATCTTATATCCCCAACATCAACTCTCTCATCATCTTCGCTGTCGGAATGCTCTTGTCCCCAATTGTGTGTAGCAGCCCTATAGACCGCAAGGACTAGGAACTCGCACGGCGCTTCTTCCTTGGAGGGTTGAATGTCCGGGTACGCTTCGATGACCGCTTCCGCCCTAACTCCTTCAATATCAACCACCCAGCGCTTCTCCTCGGGTACAGCTCGAAGCGCGCCTTTGCATATATGTCCACGGATCTCTATCTCGTCAGAAAGTAGCTTGGAGGGTACGTCCGGGTTCTGTCTACTGCCCCCTGGGCTAGTACCTGGCATCTTGGCCGACTTCCCTCGAGCCTTTGCGTGGTTCTTATCAGCATCGCTAAGCCTCTTCGTCATGTACTCAGCCACACCTATCCGCGAGGAGATGCCCTCTCTTACCATGCTCCCCCGAAGCACTTTCTCGAATCGAAAGGCGACTGGCCGTCCGTTGTGGTCTGTCGCCGCGTAAAACCGGCGTACGCCCGCGGCCCTTGGGGCGACCAGGATCGGCACATCCAAGCAGGTCCACGACCAGGTCGGGAATAGAGGCCAATCTATCTCGGGGTAATTGGCCGCGGGGCGGCCAACCACCTGCCACGCAAGCTGCTCCTCGAGGAAGGTTGACCAGAGCCCATGGGCATATTCCTCGCCCTCCAGGTCGCGCACGATCTTCGCGATGCCCCACATGGCAGCGCCCTTGTCGCGATGCTGGGTGAGCTTACAGCTGGTATAGGAGCGGACGGCGCTCTCCCAGAACTTCGCGGCGGAGCCCTCGGTCGTCTTGACCAGCAAGGACACGTTGATGACGGGTTCTTGCAGCCGCTGGCGCCAGTGCCGGTCCACGCCGGCTTTGGCATCGAGACAAAGTGGCAGGCCGGCGGGGAGGGTTTCGCAGGCGGATATGGTGGCGCAATCCCAGAAAATCTGGCCTTGTCCGAACTGCAGGAGGCGCGGGGAGAGCATCCGCTCTAGTCTTGAGTGTTAGAAGGCTGAAAAAAAAGGAGGGGGCTGGGTACGCAACAACCTTGGAATACCCAGCCGCGGGTGTACAAATGACTACCGAGGAGTCCATTGTCCCAGAGGTCGGAGGGGAGGATTCGCCAGTTGCGGCGGCTGAACACGTGCGAGGGACCTTTAGGAACGTATTTGAAAGGCAGCACGTCAGGATTCCGTGCTCGAAAAAGCCCGCCCGAGGAGTCCTCCGAAACCGCGGCCGCGATGTTGCACGCCGAGTTGCGGTACACTTTGTGCATGAGTTTTGCCTCGGCCTCCCAATCTTCTTTGCTTGGCTGGCCCTGGATGATGCAGACGGAGTCAACCCAGATGTACCGTATGCCGAGTTTTCGCGTGACTTCGATCGCCTCCACGAAGTTCTTATTGCTGCAGATATCATTCCCAGGAGAGGGGCTCTTCCACGGGATGCCGCGGGTGGTGAACTCGTAGAAGTTGTCGTCGGTGAGCTGCACGAACTTCCTCTTGCCCCAGCAGTGGCTCAGCGTCATGTATTGCTCCTTTATTTCATTTTCCTTGGTGTGGACGACGCGGATGTGCGTTGGCGGCGAGGGGCCTCCTTGGACACCCACATCCAAGACACGGGTTGGCATAAAGTCGCGGCCCAAGTGGCGGGGTTTGCATTTGGGGTGGTGCTCCTTGCACTTGTTCAGCCACTCCTTCATCTGCGTGAACGATGCCTCGGAATCCGTCCCTGGACCCAAGGTCTCCTCATCAGGAATAGAGCCAAGGTCTAAGACATATGTCAGTGCCTTATTCCAGGAAACATGTTCGAGATCTCATCACCATCCTCCGGGATCAGGTAAAACTGGTGTTGCGGGAGGCTTTCGCTGTCTTTATCACGGTGCTGTCGACCGGGAAGCGAGCGGAAGGTGATCGTGACGTAACTCTGGAAATCTGTAGCTTGAGGAGCCTCACGCATGTTCCATCGATAGAGCGCCGTAGTGTTGTCAACGAACCACGGTTGAGGATCCCCAACAGACGCAGCCAGTCTTTTGCAAATGACGCAACCCGAGTCTGCGGCATCCTTGAACGCGACAGCACTGACATGGTGGTAGCCCCAGGCTTTCTTTGACTCCAGAACATTTCGTCGGCAAAAGTTGCATATTATCATGGTGCTACACGATGCTGTCAAAGCGCGTCGTTCTTGATGATGGTTAAGACATCTAATCATGGACGGCTCCAACCGGCGGGGGAGATACCACAACAGCCGATGTCATATATGATAAAAGAAAAGTGGAACGGGGCCACCGTTGCTCCTTCATCACGCCTGACCTTGTGACAACACACCGCGTTGGATGCTACGTGTGAAGGATTTGATGACTGAACTGAGACCGCAAATTTGGCAAACTACTACTTCTCTTACCTCCATAGCAGGCCAAGAAACCATTACGCATTTGGGACTCAGACCTATAGTGTTTACAAACCCAGCGTGACGTTCTGTTGATGTTACTGAGGCATGACAGCTCTAGAGCAATTAGGCTCATAACTGTGACAACAAAGCCAGACAACGACAACTGTGCAGTAACTGCGCCTCTTACTATGATAATACCATATGAATGGAGTCGTACTGGTAGCACCTGGAGCTAGAAGAGGGACTTGAGTATGTCATATGCTTATAATATGCAGACTGATTTGTTACATCCCTGGTCAGTGGAATTGACCAGCACATATTTAACAGCTGATAAGATTGAATGGGTTCTAGGGATGCCCGTCTCACGTGGCGGTCTCGGGTATAACTAACTTCTTTGCGGATTGCATGAGTACTACCTACACATAGATATTGGTGTCTCGTCAGAGGTTTTGATACTTGCCTTCTTGCATCTCTGGAAGTGAAAATGCGTCTCGGCACTCCTGGGTCTCTTTGTGGAAGAACTGGAATGTCAGTTCCAGGTTGCGCGATAGCTGGTCTATGTACTGGAGGGAGGCTTCCCTTTCAAGTGCGCCGCCGACCATAATTTTCAAAGATGCCCATCTTCCTTCCGCCTTTCGAGACGTGCTTGGAACCCAGCCACCTTAAGCGGCAGCCGCGCAGGATTTATGATTGGATCCCAGCACGAAATAAGTTTCTCTTTTGTTGAGCGCTTGGATATCCGATGGTTATCATTTTTTCCAGAAGCACTGTCGCGTAATGTGGGCTGTAACTCCAAGAGTGTGAGTCATGTCGAGGAAGGCCTTCGTCGACATCGGCCAGCTTTACTGTTGTTGTTGTTGTTGTATTATTTAACGCCTGGGACGTTCCTGAGAAGGACAAAGGGCGCCTAGGGTAGCCAACTATAGGGGTCTATATACATCAAGAAACCAGCATCTAAACCGCCAAGTTCACCGGCCTATCGTTATACATCCTCCAAGCCAACCGTGTCTAGGAGATTCTAAAAAGTGAAATCGTTATTACTGTCAAGGATCTAAAAGCCCTTTAGCGGCCGGGTTATATATTACGCCCTTATTCTGCCCTAGTCTATAACTAAGGTAGGAGGGGGGTTTCCGTGTGTCTTGCTATATAGTGCTAATAGCATATCCATATCGTCTTATCATACTTACTGACTGTTCTGTTATGTGTCTGTACTTGTCATATAGTATGTAGAGAAGAGGAGGAGGAGGAGGAGGAGGAGGAGGAATAGTGGAGAGTATCGCACCGGACACTGCCGTCTGGCCGGCCAGCTTTACTGGACTCCTGAGAGGGCGTAAAATCCAACAAAAAACCCAGGCTATCGCGCCGCTAAGAAGAGAGAGAGAGAGAGTCGAGATTCGGGAACAGCCAGCTATCGCTCCAGCTGGTTCCGAGCACAAGGGCATAGGTTAGGCTGAAATCGGGGTTCAGTCGATAATAATGTCAGATGGCCCCCAAATCCGTGACTCCAGCGGGCCCGTTCAGAATGCGATTGGTAATGTGCGCCGATGGACTACGCGACTAGCGAGTCTACGAGCTTCCGACATCCGGCATGATGCAGAGAACGCCGGGCTTAACCCCGGCGCTACCGTCGGAAGTCGCCCGACGAAGCGACCAAGAAAGGAAGAAAACGTGCCACTTGATTGTGGGCTTGAATGGCGCGAGACGGGAACCAGAGGGCCGGATTGGCTGCGGGGAAGGCCTGTTCCTGTAAGCCCTTTATCGGAACTCCGTTTCCCATGCGCGATGCGGGGATTTCGAGGGCGGTATCACCATCCCAGGGCGATATGGCGTCACGCCGGGTTCGGCTCCGATCCCCACACACCCAACCCAGCGTTATCTATCTTCAAGCCCGAGGGGGGGCCCGCAGGTGGCCAGCGCCGGAGGATAGGTCTTTTCATAAATGCGTGGGGGGGTGCCCCGTCCACGCTGACGAGTTTTGCAGACGTCGTCGTGCCTTGTTTTTGGTGCTCTGCAAAGACGGATAAGCTTTACCGAGATTGACAGCAAAAGCCATCATGGGCAGCAGCCAGCAGCAACAGCTCCAAGTTGCCATCGTCGGCGCGGGCATCGCGGGTCTCACGGCAGCGATCGCGCTGAAGGACCACCCGGGCATCAAGGTCCAGATCTACGACAAGGCAAGCGAGCTGCGAGAAGTCGGCGCGTCGATTGCGCTCGGGCCGAACGGTCTGCGGACGCTGGAGAAGCTGGGGATTCACAATGCGCTCGATGATTCCATTGCGTTCCGCAACAAGTCGGGGTATCCCATGATCTATCGGTAAGGGAGATAGGTTTCCGAGTCCGCGGAGGCGGCTGCGGCTTCGTAGTCTGGTCATTGATATGGTGAAAACAGGCATGCCGTCACGGGCGAGATCGTCTCGGTTGACGAGCATCGCGGCGACGTGGAGGCGCGCCACAAGACGGCGCGCTTCTATCGCCCGCACCTGCAGCAGGCCTTGCTCGAGCACATCGACCCCGGCCAGATCCACCTCGGCAAGACCTTCAAGACCATCAGCAACGACGAGAAGACGGGAAGGCTGGAGGTGGGCTTCGCGGACGGCACCACCGTCACTGCGGATGTGCTCCTCGGCGCGGACGGCATCCACTCGGGGGTGCGGAGCTTCTACGTGCCGTCGTCCCGGTCCAAGTGGACGGGCTGGACGGCGTTCCGGGCGGTGTACCCCGTGGCGCACGTAGCGCACATCCCCGACCTGCCGGACGAAGCGGAGCACTGGTGGGGGAGCGACCGGACGTGGTTCATGTCGAAGCTGGGCAAGGGCCTCTTCTGCGTCGTGGCGTCGCACCAGAGCGACCCGGACGCGGCGGACGCGCCGTACAGGGAGACGGTGTGGAACACGGACAGCGACGTCGGGCTGATCAGGGAGCACTACAAGGGGTGGCACCGGCTGGTGCGGGACATCATCGACGCGACGCCGGCGGACTCGCTCCGGGTGTACCCGAACGCGTCGGCGCACGGGCTGGAGAGCTGGGTGCTGGGCGGGGGCCGGGTGACGTTCGCGGGCGACGCGGCGCACGCGCACGGCGGGGCGTTCGCGGCGGGCGGCAGCCTGGCCATCGACGACGCGTGGGCGTTCGCGGCGGCGGTCCGGCACGTCTACCCGGCGTCGGCGTCGGCGTCGGCGGCGACGGGGCCGCCGGGGGCGGGCGAGATCGCGAGGGCGCTGAGGCTGTACGAGAAGACGCGCAAGGCGCACACGGACCGGGTGCTGGAGACGGTGCACTCGACCAACCGGAGCAAGGTGGCGAGACTGGGCGTGGGGGAGACGGACGAGGGGCTGCGGGCGAGGATGAAGAACCGGGTCGAGCCGGTCTGGATCCACGAGCACGACGTCGAGGCGGTCTTCAGGCAGGTTCTGGCAGACGAGGCCAACGCGGACGAGGCAGCCCGAAAGGCGGCGGCGGCGGCGGCGGCAGGACAGGCGGCGGAGGTGCAGATAGAGAGCCGTCTTTGAGGGAGCGTCACGGGTTGCGATGCGTCGCACCGAGGACGACATAACGATCCAGCGTAACAATGTTGTTGATGTGCCCACAAGATACCCAAGCCCGGCTCGTCGAGGTTGTCGTGTTGGATAGAATACATGCTCTGTCAGGACATGCTGAGATGTAAGCCGTCAACACACAGCCATACATGTCTGTTCCGTTTCCATAGATGTCTGTTCGATACATGTCTGTTCGATATATGTCCGTGTCTGCAAGGTCATGTTCTACCCTGCTCTGCAAGTTACCAGGCGAGAACAAAACGCTCCTCATCTCCCTTCCTTCAGCTTCGTGGATTAGCTCGCTCCTCTACGCTAGATACATCCACACCATACTTATAAAGTACATCTGCAAGCTAAGCGGAATACAGTTGGAACACACCGTATACCTGAGTATCATGCGCGATACTCGACACGATAACAAAGTTTCCCATGTCGCAGATGTGAAATCCTAGTGTCTTGGGTGTTCATCTTATGTCATCCACCTGCCTTATGTCATCCACATTCTTGGCCGTTACTGCACTAATAAGGGAGGCGCCTACCGGTAGTCCTTACCTGTCGCCGTCGCGGGTGGGTTCTTTAATGATTGGCCAATGGACCCGCCACTCGCCCCCCTTCGACGATGCGGGCAACGGCGGCTGCCCTGAAAGCCGTGCACTCCGGCCAATGGATGAGCTCTCGCAGGCCCCACTTTCTCCCTAGCTGCCGCTCCTTCCCTTGAGCTGTGCGACCCCTCCAAAGATAGGTTAGGTAGGTACGGCAAGTCACCATGTACCTCTCCTCCCTCCTCCCCCCCTCACGACGTTGCGTTGCGTTGTGATAGTACCTCACCTACATCTTCTTCCTGTTCAGCCTCACGTCTCCCCTCCGAGGGTGCGCTCTTACGCAAACGTTTCTAACAAACAGACAGTCTTCCGTCTCTCTATTTGTTCACCAGTGTCGCGAAACGGGTGGATGCGCGTCTCTGCCTCTGCTTGTCCCTGACCGCCCTCCTGTGACTCTTCAATTTCGTTATGGCACGACCTTGCCCCAACTTTGATCTGGTGCCTCGATAATTGGCATCTTCAGACGGTCAGACCCGGCAAATGAGTTTCTCCGTGCCACAAACCGGCTCCCCTTCAAATCTCGTCCGGAGCCTTGAGCTACTCGACTCAAACATGGCATCGCAAACAAGAACTGTCCAGTCAGCCCCCAAAACGCCAAAAAAGCCCACCCAGAGCGACCCAGTTCAGCACATCATCGACCAGCTCAACCGCGACTATAACCTCTCTGTCGAATTGCCGGATGTTACACTCACGCCCTCGTCCACTCGGGCACGCGCCCGGCAGGATGCTGCATTCGCGCGCAGCGAGGAGATAGTCCGCCAAATCCGTTATCATTACTTTCAAAAGACCTCTATCCTCGGCAAGATCTTGAAATCCTTTCACATGGAAGCCCGCGCCGCCAGTCAAGATTGGATTCGCCTATCTGACGACTACGACCCTCTCTCGGATTCCGGACTGCCCCCCAAAGCCGAGTCGGCAGGACAAGTTCTTCAGCTCCAGGAGATGCTTATCGAGATTCTAAGGCAGGCTCGGCCCCGACATCTGGAATCCATGAATGCCACTCGACCCTACCCAAGTCCAGCCGCCTGCGTTGGAGTACCCAAGTCTAAGAGAAGATCCGAGGCGGACAACATGGCAGTCTCTCCTAAGAAGGCCAAGTCCAGTCTCTCAGAAGGCGGGAAAGATGCCGAAGGAGTCGTCTTCGCCTTGGACAATGTTCCCAGCCGCTCGCGATCGCCCAACCCCGACTTGTCCGCAGCAAGGTTCAGCAGGCGCGTTCAATGGCATTCCGACCCCAGCAATACGTCTTTTGTGCGAGGCAGCGTCTCCGCAAGTACTTCCTTCACAACATCTGCAAATACTAGCCGTACCTCAATTTTCTCCACCGCCAACGAATCCTTCGCGGATACTCGAGAGACAACACCCACCCCGGTCGAGCCGTCCTCCTCGGACTCGCAGGACCAATTCCCAGCTAGCTCCGGTCACATTGATGCGCTCAATGTTTCCTTCTCCGAATACGATGTAAGAGCCTCTTCGAATATCGCAACGAAACCTACCAAGGATGTGTCTGCTCCGTTGCGCAAGTCGCGTGACGCGCCGGTCCGCTCGGAAATCCCGAGTTCCAGTGGTCCCGCCCTCTGTGAGACTTTGCCAGCCCCTCTCGAGAGATCCGAGCCAGTGGATCTCTTGTCTCGCCTCGAAGCCTCCTGGCGTAAGTTTATGGCCCTCCAATGCGCTCTGGGATAGGCCTCCGATGCCGAGAGCGGCAGTAAATGACTCCCAAGCTGACGAGACAACAGCCAGATTCCCGCGCTGGCTGAACCGTGCCCCTTTCGCAGTTGCGTGGGAAGTCACCCGTATCGCACTTCATTGCAACGTCGACTTGGGAGACGTCCACATGACATATGACGAATCGTGGATCAACTACACGCAGCTCTGGAAGTCTCTCCTCGCCCACCCCCTCTTCACCGGTAAGACGTTCCCGGATCCGCCTCGCACCGATGCCTGGACCGCGGCAATGTCCGGCTTCCCAACCGTCCGCGGGCAGCATGTGGTATTCTCGGCAACCTTCGATCAAGCTCCGAAGGCAAAGAAAGGCCGGCTGTTCACGTTATCAATGCTGCCAATTTCTCTCGATCAGGGCTGCCGTCTTCATCGTCGTTTTGGCTCAGACCGCTTTCTGGAACTCCTCGTCCCAGCGTCCAATTCTTGGGGCCCACCCCTCAACAGCCCCGAGGCCTCGCAGGAGGTTGCTCGCTGGCTGTCTTCGTGGCCGCATTACTTTGCAGGCAGGCAATGGCGAGCATTCTTCTCGAGAGACGGTGGCTACAAGAAGCCACAGAAGAAGCTGATCCTTGGACCGGAGCCGAGACCGGTTTTCCGAGAGCGAATCAGCCTCTTTGCCGAGAATGGCAACAACTTTAGCCCCGCTCATCCTTCTGGCACATTGCCCAAAAGCAGCACGCGGGACCCGAGGGTCAAGCTATCTACATGGCGCATGCTTGATTGGCTCCTGCAGTTTGACGAGAATCAAAAGCAGCCCTACCTGAAGCTGTTCTCCCGTATACAGCTCGGTAAGAAACTGGGAAACCTCGAAACTAGTTCCGCAAAGCTGACACCTGTCCAGGCCTCAGCAAAACGGTACCAACCATCGTTCTCCATCACAATCAGATACGAAACATGGACCGAGATATGTGCTCCCCAATTGGAAAGGTCATGAACGACGGTATTGGGCGTATGTCGCGTTCTCTAGCACGCAAGGTACGGGAGGTCCTTGGTCTCGGTGATATCCCCTCTGCCATACAAGGTCGTATCGGTCCTGCAAAGGGCATGTGGCTCATCGATATCGCCGACGACCAAGGTGACCTCTGGATAGAACTTTGGCCATCTCAGCGGAAGTGGAACTGCGACTTTGCTGACCCGGAGCACCGCACCCTCGAAGTACGTGCTCATGCCATGGAGCCCAGGTCCGCCAGTCTCAACATCCAGTTTCTCCCGGTCCTCGAAGACCGAGCCATCAACAAGGAAGCGATGCGCGAGACCATTGGCAAAAGCCTGGTCGACGAGCTAAATAGCCAGCTCGAGAAGCAGAGAAATGCCATGAAAGACCCTCTGCAGTTTCGGCAATGGATCAGCCAAATATGCTCCACGCGGAAACAGCGTCTTGCACACGGTCGTGTGCCTTACATGGGTGGCCTTCCCGAATCGGCCGAGGAGATCATGAACAGTCTTGTAGATGGCGGGTTTGAGCCTCGGGAGCAGAAGTATCTCCAAGAGGTGGCCTGGAACATCAGGCGCAGCCAGTGCGAGAGCCTGAAGAAGAAAATGAGCATCAAGGTGCCCAACTCGGCGTATCTTTTCATGGTCGTCGACTTCTGGGACGTGCTCGAGGAGGGCGAAGTCCATCTATGTTTTTCTTCCAAATTCCAGACCGACACCTTTTCGGATTCGATGCTCCACGGCTGCGACGTTCTCGTAGCTCGCTCCCCTGCACATTTTGTGAGCGATATTCAGAGAGTCAAGGCCGTCTTCAAGCCGGAGCTGCACACGATCAAGGACGTTATCGTTTTCTCCGCCAAGGGAAATGTGCCTCTTGCCGACAAACTCTCGGGCGGCGACTACGACGGGGACAAGGCTTGGGTCTGCTGGGAGCCGGCCGTTGTGTCAAACTTTAAAAACGCGGAGGTGCCGCCGACCCCAGACCTGTCAAGCTATCTCACGAAGGACAAGACGACATTTGCCGACCTTGCACACGGAGACGGCTTGGGTCCGGTCTCGGATATGATCAACCGCGGCATCGCCTTTAGCATGCGTCCCTCGTTTTTGGGAATCGCGACCAAGTACAAGGAGAAGCTGTGCTATCGCATCAACAGCGTCAACAATGACTATGCGCTCTGGTTGAGTGCTCTCCTCGGAAGCCTCGTCGACCAAGCCAAGCAAGGTTTCGAGTTTAGCGGGGATGACTGGAGTAGGTTTCGCCGTGAGCGGCTTGGCGGCCAGGAGTTCCGCCACCTCGACGAGCCAGCATACATGAGTGACAGCTGGTTGGGTGGCGGGAAACCCACACACATTATCGACTATCTCAAGTTCTCCGTGGCCAAGCCGACAATCGACGCCGAGCTTGAGAGGTTCCACAAGACCATGACCTCGAGCTCGAGCAGGTGCGAACGCGAACTCAGATCTTTAAGTATGAAGAAAGACAAAGGGGGAGAAGAGGCGGCGGAGTTGTGGGATCCGGATCTCGCAAAGCCTCATGAAGCCTTTGAGAAGCTCGCAGCAACACATCCTGGCCTGAAAAAGGTATTGAAGAACTTGGCGGATGATCTGAGGGACCTCAAGAAAAGGTGGACCACTGCCGTTGCCCCAAACACGGACAAGGACGACCTTCCGCGTCGTATCACAGAAGTTTACGAGTCGTGGCGTGCCATCCGGCCCAGACCAGATGGAGTGCTTGATCCGACGATGGCGACCCTTTTGCTGCCAGACTACCTGTGTGAGGACTTGTCGCAATGGGCTCTGCTACGTGCGAGCATGGCCTTCAAGAAATACCACAAACGCATGTCGAAATTTGTTTGGCGTATGGCGGGCATACAGCTACAGTACATCAAGTCCATGACAGCGGCGGCGGGTCAAGACAGTATTCCTGTCATCGTGAAGCCAAGTCTGTACGCTGCTCTGAAGCCAGATAACAAGTATATCACCCAGGCCGTCTCGAAGATGAGAGGTGAGGGATCAGAATATCATGGGCTTGATGCCGATGACGAGAACGATTGGCAAGACTCGGAGGGCGGAGAGTAGAGTCGTCTGCCTTTCTCCCCGATAGTTGTCACGTGAAGCACTTGGGCCGCCGTGGCCGGTGCTGGATCATGTTATGTAAACCACCAACTCGGCGCTGGGTTTCCAACACAGAGAGGGACTCGGATATGACCAGACGACTTGATGATATGTTGAATGGCGAGAATCGGTCTGATTTGGAAGCGGGTTTGCGGATACCCCCCCTGTCTCTTGGTTCCTTTGGTAGCGTTTTGGTAGCGTCGCATCTGCATCCTCCTGAAGATGCCAGTCGAAAGGCTACGCTAATACATCTATTCTGCCTGTTTCTCACCTGCTTGGAAGTAGTTATGCTTTTCTGACTTTTGGTTTGTCTCGGCAAGGTGGTTGTGGCCGGCCCACACATGGACAGTCACGCGTGACCGAAGCCGTCTGTCTACCTCTATGGAAGATTTCCGGCGTCTTGGGTCGAGGCAACCAAGACCAAGGTAGACAGACTGCCATGACCAAAAAAAACTTTGACGGAACCGTACTGTCGACTGATGTAATGGACCAAAACCTTTCCAAATATCCATATATAAAGACCCGTGGCGGAATCTTTCACCGCCCAGGAAGTCCTCAGTCCTCTTCCTCACCATACTCCATAAGCGATCCGTAAGAGAAGGACGAAAAAAGGCATTGAATAAAATAGACAAAATGAAGAGCCACCTGAGGAGCTCCCAGCCGACCAGCCCTCGGCACCAACATCAACCTCTCGAGTCCGCCGCGAGTCCGTCCCACCGCCCCGATACACCGTTTCAGAGGAAAACTACGATGCGCCGGCCCTGCCAAGACCCCGCGCGATGCCTGGGGCCGCACTCGCACCTGGTCCAGGTCCCTCGGCCGGCGGCAGTCGGCCTCGGAGCGATGAGGCAGAAGAGGGCGCGGCCCAGGCCGACCGAGACGGGGACGCCGACCGACAAGAGACGCAGGGCGGAGCTCGGCGAGCGACAGCAGGCTCCGGACCGTCCTGCGGAAAAGGGGTCCCCGGACGCCTACGACTCCCAGATCGAAGAGGCGTTCCGCGAGCTACTCGACAAGCTCGTCCGCTGGGAGATCTCGACGCCCGAGGACGCACAGGCTTTGAAGGAAGAGCTCGGCGAGATGGCCGGCCCGCCCGTCCCCGCCCCCCCGGCGGCCGAGGCCGAAGAGAAGAGACCGTCGGGGCCGGACGCCGTGGGCGACGAGATCCGTCCAGGCGCGAGAGGGCCCGAGGAGGGATGCGAGAAGGAGCAGGAGGAGGCCAGGAGGGAGGCCGACAGCCTGGCTTTCGAGGTCGTCGACGCGTCGGAAGCAGAAGACGCCGGCGACGAGTTCTGCTGCGTTTTCGAAAAGGAGACGCCGGCGGACGTGGATGGTGAGTACGTTCTGCTCTAGAGGATACGAAAGGATACTGGGACGCGGCACGTCGAACACACAGGCAGACGTACGCGTCGGAGCTGATATGCCTCATGACCATCTGCCGAGCTGCTGCTTTTCTGATGGGGGCTTGTTTGTTCGCGGTCGGCAGCATCGCCATGGCTGGGCTCCTCTGGCCCCCGTCACCGCAATCAGGGAGAATGTCACTGGGGGTTGGTTGTTCGGGGCCTTTTCATCTGTTACATTTGAACGCTGATCCTAGAGCGACAAGAGAATAAACCCTATTGTGACCGAACGACTCATGAACTCTGGTACGGATAATGTCCAAGGTCTGCAAGGACAGCCCTGGAGCACCCTGCTTTACCCTGACGCCCTGCTCGTGAACGATTTACCGTGTATTGCGAGAGCGCGGCAAGAGATTCGACTCACCCTGCTCTGTCGGCTCAACGTACCATGCCGCAGTGGCCTCGGATACAAATCACTCGAGCAGCGTGACAATGTGTGGAATACGCCTCTGATCCAGCAGAAACACCCCAACGCCGTCCATCCCCACCGACGCAATGCCCAACGACGAAGGACCACCCGATCAGTTCGCCTTGCTCGGGTCCTGGAAGAAGATGACCTGGACCGTCACGTCGTCCCTGACGCTCCTGGCCAGGGGGGCGTACGCGAGCGCGGCGCCGGTGAAGAGGGTCCTGCGGGTGCCGCCGAGGGCGTTCTTGATCAGGTGCACGGCGGCGTTGTCGAGGTCCTCGACGACGAAGTGCTCGGGCGTGGCGGACCAGTTGGGCCAGCCGCCCGACGTGTCGAGGGCGCCGGGGCCGGCGGGCGTGCGGGCCAGCTTGTCGACGGGCGTCCTCTCGCCGGCCCTCTTGGCCGCGAGCCAGCGCGAGACGCACTCGACGGCGTGCTCGGACGAGATGTGGTCCCACAGGCCGTCGGACGCGAGGATGACGAAGTCCGGGCCCCGCACCCTGGCGGCGGTCACGACGGGCGCGGCCGTCATGTACGGCGGGGTCGCGTACTTTGGGCGCGGGGGGGTGCCGAAGAAGTTGAGGTGGACGTGCCTGATGAGGTCCTCGGTCCACTTCCAGCGGTGGTCGCCGAAGGCGCGGGTCACGGCGATGCCGAGCAGGCGGCCGCTCCGCCTGTCGAGGATGCCGTCCTCGCCCGGGTGCTCCCCGGAGATGCGGTCGAACTCGTCCTGGTTGCGGCCGGTCTGGTCCCTGGAGAGCTCGAGGGCGGAGTGGGCGGGGGAGCCGGGCGCGGCGGAGCCCAGGACGGCGCGCGAGTCGCCGGTGCAGGCGACGCGGACGGTCGAGGTGGCCGGGTCGAAGATGGAGAGCAGGGCGCAGGAGCCGGCGATGGCGGGGGCGATGGCGGCCATCACCCCCGGGTCGGCGGGCTCGACGGCGCCCGCCTTGAGGCCGTCGACGGCCTTGGCGGCCTTGGCCATGATGAGGTCGTCGAGGTCGGTGAAGGCCTTGACGACGGCGGCCTCGACGGCGGCGTCGTCGGCCCCGGGCCGCAGCCGGGCGATGGAGGACGACACGGCGGGGATGAGGGCGCTCTTGAGCAACAACGAGGTTGCCCATCCGCTGGGTCGAAGTCTTAGTCGTCTTGTTGATCTGCGGGGGGGGAAGAAAAGAAAGAGAGAGAAAAAACGAAATCGACGTTGGAGAGAGGATGGACTTACGCGTGGCCGTCGTAGACGCCATTGAAGAGGGTCTGGGAGCTCCCCACCCCCGGCGCGAGAGAACACGCCATGTAGTCCTCGACGGGATGGTTGCTGGCCACCCTCGCCGCGTGGACGTGGGTGTCCTTGCCGCCGGCGCTGAAGGACCCCGAGAACACGTCCTCGCGGAGCTTCGCGTCGGCCTTGGCGAAGCTGCCCCCGTCGACCGGCGACTCGGCCAGCGCCTCGAGGTCGACGGGCCCGGGGCCCAGGCTCGGGATGGCGGCGGCGCCGGCGCCGCCGCCGGGTCTGCCCTTTTTCCCGTCGCGGAGCAGGGACGAGACGGCCCATCCGCCGGCGCCGGAGAGGAGAAACACGCCGACGAGCTGGGGCGCGCGGAAGGAGGTCGAGGAGCCGCCGCCGCCGCCGCCGCCGTTGGTGTAGGGACGCGACCAGCGAGGGGCCAGGGGGCGGCCGGCGGTTCGCGCGGGGATGCGGACGGCGGGCCCGGCGTTGGGGCGGCGACATGCACGCTGCAGCATCGTGTTATTATCAATGGGCTGTTCGGTCCTTATGCGGTGGTGTTTTCGACGATCAGACGGCACGCGTCCTTTTTTACCTCTGGGGTCAATCGATGCCGCGAGTTGAATGGAAGACAGACAGACAGACAGACAGAATGAGAAGTCACACGGATGAAATGAGGATTTAAATAGGGGTTGGGGTAGGATTCAAGAAGGCGTGAGAAGATGAAGTTTGAGTCAATCTCCGTTGCCGTGGCAGATGCTCGCGTGCTCATCCCCTTGTTCTCTCTCACTCTCTCTCACTCACTCTCTCATCTCACTGTTATCTCACCCTCTTATCCTCTCACTCTACCGGCTCAATGGGGGGAAGAGGGGGCACGGACTACAGAAACATACGGTGCCCCGTCAGCATTCATCTCCAAACAACCTTGACTAAAATCTGACCGGTGGGATCGGACCAGACAGGCTCAGCCTCAATCATGACTGGGTGAGCGGGGACGATGGGGTCACGGCCAGTTTTGAACACAACTCGGTTGACTGGGACGGGCAGTGGAAGAAGAAGAAGAAGAAGAAGAAGAAGAAGAAGAAGAAGAACCATATCGACAAATGGGACTCGCTAGGGGTCCTTTGCTGATGACGCTCCATGAAGACGACGGACGCGACTCACGCTGCTAGTATCAGCGCAGCTCCGAGGGCTCAAGCTCTCTCTCTCTCTCTCTCTAGAGAATAAATCGAGTTTGATTCATTCATGCGCGTTTCGCTCAGCTTCATCCCATCCAAGTTGCTAATCCCCCCCCCCATCTTTACAGACCAATCTCATCGACCGGGGTCGCCGACTTGTTGAAGCTCTTCATCGGCTTCAAGCCCCAGCGCCCAAACATGGCGTTGTCCTCGTCCCAGCTGTTGCAGTCCGTCGTCAGCATCTTCTCCCCCGTGAAGATGGCGTTGGCCCCGGCCATGAAGCACATGGCCTGCTGCTCCTCCGACATGGTCTTGCGCCCCGCCGCGATGCGGATGATGGTGGCGGGCATGACGATGCGGGCGGCCGCGATGGTCCGGAGCATGCTGGAGAAGCGGACCGGCGCCCGGTCGCCCAGCGGGGTGCCCTTGATCGGCACGAGGGCGTTGACGGGGAAGCTCTCGGGGTGCGACGGCAGCGTCGAGACGGTGTGCAGCAGGCCGACGCGGTCCCCGGACGACTCGCCCAGCCCGAGGATGCCGCCCGAGCAGACGTTGATGCCGGCGTCGCGGACGTGGCCCAGCGTCGCGAGGCGCTCGTCGTAGCTGCGCGTCGAGATGACGGACGGGTAGAACTCGCGGCTGGTGTCGACGTTGTGGTTGTACGCCGTCAGCCCGGCCTCCTTGAGCTCCCGCGCCTGGTGCGCGTCGATCATGCCGAGCGTGACGCAGACCTCCATGCCCATGCCGCGCACGCCGCTGACCATCTCCTTGATGTTCCTGAGGCTGTTCTTGCGCCCGCGCATGTCCCGCCACGCCGCGCCCATGCAGAACCGCGTGCTGCCGTTGTCCCGGGCCTTGCGCGCCGCCGCGAGCACCGACTCGACGCTCTCGACCTTCTTCGCCTTGAGGCCCGTGCCGTCCTGGTACCGCGTCGACTGGGCGCAGTAGGAGCAGTCCTCGGTGCAGCCGCCCGTCTTGATGTTCATGAGGGTGCAGAGCTGGACCTCGGCGGGGTTGTGGAATCGCCGGTGGACGGAGCCCTGGTGGTCGGTGGGTTTTCACGCGTCAGCATCCTGTTGCTCGAGGCGTCGTTCCCGCTTTCTTTCTTTTTTTTCTCTCTCTCTCTTTTTTTTTTTTTCTTCTTTTGCGCGGAGAAAACAACTCACAGCTTGAAAGGCCAGCTCCATCAGGGGCTGGTAGTAGATGGCCGAGATCTCCTCCTTCGTCCAGTCGTGCCGGACGGTGGTCGCGCTGGCGGCCTTGTGCAAGATCTTTTTGGCCTCGGCCGCCCGTTGCGCGGCGTCCAGTTCGGGGCCTTGCGCCGGCGGCGGGGGTGCGGGCGCGACGCCGACGGCTTTCGAGACCGAAGACATGCATGCTCGCGGCACCACCGGGAGCTGCCCTCGAGGCATCTTTGAGCGGAGGGGGTGTCGTTCGACTTGTACTCGATGAGGGCCGCGGAGAGCGGCGGCTCTGGCCATGACCACGGCGTTGGCCTTCATATTCGCTCACAGCCCCGGCTGTCACTGGTACACCCTGATGATCGAGTGAAACCGACCGACTTCTTCAACAGAATACCGATGCTCGAATCGTCTCGAAACCCGTCGTTGTTCGTCCGTCTCTTGATGAGCGACACGCAGATAGTATTACTCCAGCCGTGAGCTTCGGGCTGTCGACGATGGAGGGGGTCAAGGGTTTTGAAGCTTGAGGGTTTTCTGCCTCACCACCTCGGGGGACTTTGTCGATCGGGTTCACCCTACAAGCCTCATGTACCCAGTCCGGTCTGGTAGAAGCAGCAAGCAGGTCGACTGAGACCGGCGCGCCGCACTGTTCCACTAGCACCATCGGCTATAGACGCATGTCCCTCTTGCCGCAGCTTCGGTTAAGCAGATGTGACACCAGGATCCCGGGGATTGGTGGGAAAGCATCGGTGGAGCGGGTTGAGGGGGAAGAGAGAGGGCAGGGAGCGGCGGGAAGGCGGAGGTCATCTTGAAAAGAAACAACACGATAGGACCGCCAACCGACATCTACTCATACGTACCGTGTAAACATGTATGTAAACCATGGATGCCAGGTGCAGATGGATGCAGCAGTGTGGAGCTTAAGCTCTCTGTTCACCTTCAAAGCGTCGGCTTCAAGTTTGAACTCCCAGCTCGCGGAACCCCCTCAACAAAACCCCGCCGCGAGCATTATGTGTGACGAATGATTCAAGACGGGCGAAGCTTCTTGTTGACGTCCAGGGGTCAAGCTCCAGCAAAAGCGGAGACCGTTTCCAATGTTGAAAACCTTCTCACCCTTGGCTACTACAGTAGCAGCTCTTTGAGGGCATTTCTTGCAACAACTAGGAGCCCAGGAATAGCAATTACAGGAGCCGCTTATGTGCGTCGAGGTGGGGTTCGAACTAGGATGGGTTATAGGCAACCCCGGCGACGCCCGGTTTCCAACAAACCACATACG
The DNA here is from genome assembly GCA_030867225.1 of Colletotrichum caudatum. Classification (NCBI taxonomy): domain Eukaryota; kingdom Fungi; phylum Ascomycota; class Sordariomycetes; order Glomerellales; family Glomerellaceae; genus Colletotrichum; species Colletotrichum caudatum. The sequence continues at coordinate 60,158 of MU846132.1, forward strand.
CAAGACTACTGTTGTCGTTAACCACACGACAAGAAATCGATCGATCCTAGAGGTGGCGTTCAGGTACAACAGGAATACAGTAAAAGGTTTGAAAGCTGTTTCAAAAGCTCAAAAGCACTATCGAAATTAATTCAAAGAAATACATCTCCAGGGACTATACAGTCCATAAGGTTGGCTGGCGGCGCTCCATGGCACGAAAGCGATACATCAGTTCAGTCTAGCATGCGTGCATGTGGGACAAAACAGTAACGACTCTCGCCCAGTCCTACTCGTACAAGTTCCCGCTCATGTACTTCAGGCCCGTATCGCACGCGATCGTAACAACCACCTTTCCGGGACCAAGCTCCTTCGCCAAGCCAAGAGCAGCGACAACGTCGAGTCCCGTCGAGGTGCCGGCCAGGATGCCCTCCTCCCTCGCGAGTCTGCGGCACATCTCGCGCGCCTCCTCCTCGGGGTACGCGCGGATCTCATCGTAGCGCGTGCTGTCGAGCAGAGGCGGGACGAACCCGGGGCCGATTCCTTCGATTCCATGAACGCCCTTTTCCCCCTTGGCTCAGGAGCGGTGCCGACGACGGCTCAAGGACCACGACCCGGGTATCGGGACGCGCAGCCTTGAGCACCTTGGCGGTGCCCATGACCATACCGGCCCCCCGGGCAGCACCACAGAAGGCGTCGATTCCCCGAGGCAGTTGTTGGACGAGCTCGTCGCCGAGTGTCCCGTAGCCCGCGATGCAGTCCTCGTTGTTGAACTGGTCCGCGGCGTAGTAGCCCTCGTTCTCCTCCGCGATGGTCTTGGCCCGTTTCACAATGGTAGCAAAGAGGTCGGGCGTGATCCGGCCGGTGTGGCTGTGGACGTTCTCGACCTCGGCGCCAAACGCGGCCATGGCCCGCAGCTTCTCCTTCGCAAACGCGTCAGAGCAGAGACGATCGCCTTGGCCAGACGGTCCTTGTACGACCCCGTGGGGTTGAGGGACTCGAGCTTGACATACACGCTAGCGCACCCTTCCGGGACCACGCGTCGGAGGCGCACGCACGGCGTGTTGCCGATCGCGTCGAGGACCGTATCGACGGCGGCTGGGGCACGTTTCCCGGCCATGGTCAGAGAGATTGATGGCGACAGTACGGTGATTTAAAGGTTTGGAGAAGGGGGGGAAAGTAGTGGAAACGTAGCTGTCGCTTGCGAGTCTCAAAGGCATCATCGTATTCTTTATGGAATGGACATCAACCGGGAATAAGTAGGTCTTGAATCCCGTAATCGCGCCCAAGATTTGGACAGAACCGATACGCCCCTTGACATTCCACCTAGTCAAGTTAGGCGGGACCAAAAATAACTAGCCTGCAGCCCGTCCGGTCAGAAACTACGCCTTTTGGAAGATGGCTTGCGATATCATGGTCCCCTAGGCCCCATAAGCATGCATTGATCCTTCACAGTAGTCACATCATCTTGATAACACAGCAAAACACGGACGAAGAAAGGGATTACGGAGGCCGCAAACACCAGGGTCGAGTGTGGAGTTATCTGGACACGCATGTTCATACTTGACGTGCATTCCATGTCAAGATAGGAAGACCTGGAAAAGGCGTGATAGTCTTTCATGCCACCAGAGGGGAATTTCGCCTTTCGCCAGCACCATACATGCCCCCCCCCCGCACTTGATAGGGTTGTTTCAATTTGCTGCAGCCAAATCAAGCATGTGCTTGTGTTTATCGAATTCATCCAGCCTAGTTCGTGCTACTCGCTCTGATTCTTGCCCATGTGCGGCGGGTGTCCTGAACGCACCCGAGCTACGAATTGTAAACAGATCGTCGCAACTACGAGACCACCCTGAGAGTCACTTGACAAAGTGTTTTGGGGTTTGTAGTTCACAATAAAGAGCCAGTTGAGGTTTCTTGCGCCACACTTGAGTGACGGGGACCGATAATCAGCTGATATATGATGAGACGGCCGAAGATGAGACGCAAACAAGAGGCCCGTGAGTCTTGTTGGTGTTGGCCCTCGTCCAAGTCAACATCAGAGCGTACCGTCGGGAATACGGGGAAGGAGAAAACCCCTATCTAATCATCTCTGGAAACTGCTCGAAACGTCGGGGTAAAGTCGTTTTGCGCTCGAGGTTCATAACTGTCCTGTGTGCGTGCTTCTTTGGACCGTGTATCTCGGTTCCCTGAACGATCCGTCTTGGTTTTCAACTCTGCACCGTCATCGAATCGTTGCGCGCAGTCTTACTGAACCTTCTCCCAACATTCAACAAGAGCAACTGTGAGAAACCATGGGCTCTCACGGCGAATACTCGGTCCCCCAAGAGGCGGAGGCCGTTTTCCAACACGGGATCCTGAGCAACCCGTTGATGAAAGATCTGCCAAGCGACCTCAGGTCTCTCAGCCAACATGTCAAGTTCGAGGGCTCGCCCAAACCAAGCGTCCCGATCAACTGGAAATTCGCAGAGAGCATATCGGCCCTGAAGGCCCTCGAGGCGACCATGCTCAACCGTCTCCTGCAGAAGAAATACAAGGCCGAGCCGATAGACGTCACTATCAACACGTAAGGGACCCCTTGTAGCTCGAGAGAGAATTCCAACGCACGCGCAGGAATGTGGCCCCCGTTTCTCCAGCGTTGAAACCCTTTTTTGGCCCAAGTCACAAGAGGCTGACGTGAAGAAGTGACCACGCGAGCTTGTTCTACTTTTCACCTTTGCTGGCCCAACTCGTCGGCAAAGACGGGAAATTCACGCCCATGGCGCTCATGAACTTCGTGCCGGAGGCGATGAAGATGTTCCCCGAAACAGACAAGCATAGAGTCGCCGCGAGCCTCCACCGGGCCCTCGTCACCAACATGTACAAGACGAAAGACGGGAGATACTACGAGGTCCATGGCGAGTCCGCACCAGCTGGAACACTCGATGCTTGCAGTCTTGCTGACAGCGCTACGACGGAATAGGAGGCATCAACCCCGACCCCACCTTCAAGGCGTTGGGCATCCCCGAGGAAGGCCCGGAGGACGACAGCTACGAGACCGTGTTCGAGCGAATCCAGGACGCCGTTTCCCGGATGGACTCGAAAGACCTCGACGAGCTCTTGAACGAAAAGGCCCGGCAGGCCGGCACGGTCGCCTGGTCGTCGGACGAGTACTTCGCCAGCGAGCACGGCCAGGCGAACAGCAAGGCCGGGCTCTTCGAGATCAGGAGAGACGAGCGGTCGCCGCAGCCCGCCGCCTGGTGGCCCGAGAGCGACAGCCTCCCGTCCTCCACGAAGCGGCCCCTCGCCGGCCTCAAGATCGTCGACCTCACCCGCATCATCGCCGCCCCCGTCGTCTCCCGCGGCCTCGCGGAGATGGGGGCGAGCGTCATGCGCGTCACGTCGGCCAGCGTCACGGACATGTCCTCCCTGCACCCGGACCTCAACTGGGGCAAGTGGAACTGCCACCTGGACCTCACGAGGGACGGGGACAGGGAGAAGCTGAAGGCCCTGATCCGGGATGCCGACGTCGTCGTGGACGGGTACAGGCCCGGCGCCATGGACAGGCATGGCTTCGGCCGACAGGACATCTTCGACCTGGTCAAGGACCGCCAGCGCGGCATCATCCACCTCCGCGAGAACTGCTACGGCTGGCATGGACCTTGGCAGAAGCGGGGCGGGTGGCAGCAGATCAGCGACGCCGTGAGTTCGAGGGTCCCTCATGACTGTATTGATCTCGCTGACATGGGTTGTGTCCAGTGCTGCGGTGTTTCGTTGGCTTACGGAAAGGCCATGGGACTCGACGAGGCGGTCACTCCCGTCTTCCCAAACTCTGACTACTGGTACCCCCCCCCCCCCCCCCCCCAAAAAAGTCCAGTTCATCCGGAGAGTTGAACAAGAGCTAATCAGCACAAAGTGCCGGCGTGTGTGGCAGCACGGCTGTTCTCGACGCTTTGATGAGACGAGCCGAGCACGGCGGCAGCTACGGCGTTGACGTAAGTTCACCGTCTGTTGAACCCCGTGATGCTCCAACCCCGAGCGTATCCGTCTTGCCCGGAACGCGTTTCGCTAACGGCGCAGATCTCTCTCAACTACTATTCCCAATGGCTCGTACGCTCGTGCGGCACGTACCCCGAGCCGGTGTGGAGGGAAGTCTGGGAGCGCCACGGGTCGCCCGTGTTCCGCCACTTCCACACGATGGCGCACACCGTCCCCGTCATGTCGAAGCTCCTCCACGAGCACGACTCCAAGACCCTGTTCCAGCCGCACTTCTTCGAGGTCCGCACGTCCAAGGCGGTGGGGGGCACGTTCTGGGTCGTGAAGCCCGTCCTGCAGTTCCGCGACAACGCCGTCGAGATGGGCTACAACGTGGGCACGAGGGGCAACGGCGTCGACGAGCCGGTCTGGCCCGCTGACTTGACCGTGGAGGTCGTGAAGAGTTAGACGGAGAGCACGTTTCGGTTTGAACGGCGGGGGGGGGGTTTGTTGGCACGAAACCTTGTATCTAAAGGAAACTGGACGGAACCCTTTCCGAATACAATCATTGTCCAAGATATGTGTTCAGACTGGTTACAATGCAGGAAAAGTGACCTCTAACGCTACCCACCAACGGTTTGTTGACGCCAAGCACGACGTGTCTTGGTGACATTTTCGCACGTTTTGAATACCTCCAAGACAGTGGCCCAATAATTTCCGCAAGTGTCGGGTTTCTGTTTGACTACGCAGGTCGACCTCTCTATGGCATATACCATGATGTCGCCTAGTATAGCGAATCGTTTCATTTGGTGTGAGATTTCCCTGTTCTCTATAAGCTTATTGATGATTATAATCGCCCTAAACCCCCATAAGAGGCCTAGTGCAGTTCACCCGGTAGATGTAATCTCACAGTATGTAAAAACCTAATACGCGGCGCCTCTGACCTGCGCCGTATCTTAGTGTCTTAATGCGGTATAGAATACCTAGTAATACAGAGCAACTGCCGGATCTGACTTTACTTTAACCATGGCCTGGAGCGAACGACCTTTGGGCGCCGGAACGTTAGCGACAACCTTTAAGGGTCGCTGCCGTGATTTAACGTACCGGCGATGATGGCACTGTTAAATCTACCATTAAGGTCGTGATGGTTACCAAACTCTGCTATTAAGGTCGCCGTAAACCTTGCCCCTTAAGTCATACTGAAGACAGTACTAGAGGTGGCTTTGCTCGCCAGCAACCTTGCTGGCTGTGGCCAGATATACAAAAGGCGGCTGGCTAGGCTTATCCCTCTCCTTTTATCCTATCCATCTTTGCTAAGTCCTTTTAGAAAATACACATACCATTACAATGTTCCTAACTATTAAGAACCTATAGGGCCTTACCCAGGCTGCTAATCATAGGCCTTTAAGCACTACCTATAGAGATCTTATATTAATAAATATTTTAGCTAAAGAACTTAGCCTTAGTAATATTAATAAGGATCTAATATATATCCTTTTACTCTTAAACCTAAGGCTTAAGGTGGTAATCTTTGCTTTAGAGCTGCTAGCAAAAGACCAGGCTAGTAAGGCCAAAACAGAGATCAGAAAGAAAATCTGAGATCTTAAAAGGCAACTAGATACCCTAGACTTGCTTGGCAAGCCAGAGCATCAGTTCTACTTTGCTAACGTTATAGACGCGGCCATCTAGGCCATTAAGGCCAAGCGGCAGATGACATAGAAAGCTTATAGGTGAGTTATGCTCATTGCGATGATGCTTGGGGCATTTGCTGACGGCGGCAGTGCTGGTGGGTTCCGTTGGATCGGGATGGCGTGGGGATCCTGTGACTCAGAGGACGGCGTTCTAGATGGCGGTTAGGTCGACGGAGGGAAAAGGGGTTTGAGTTGGCGGCGTACGGCAGAGTGCCCAAGGGCAATTTAATCTAGTGTTAGGCGTTCGGGGAGGGGGAAGTCTTCTTGGGTCACCAAAGGCCCCAAAGTGCAATATCAAACCTTGTTTCGAAACCTGTTGAAAGTCACGTGCCTATTGATTGAAGGAGGTGTTGTTTGCTGGCAGGTCGAAGTGAAAGTCGTTGTCGGCTGAAGCTCTACATTCACGCGGTACATGGCCATAGGCCGCTCTATAAGCTTATAACATTATGCAATATTACTGAAAAGCTGTCAGGATATACTGTGTGATTTTGATCAAACTCCATCAGTGTCCTCTCGCAGACCTGTTATGTAGTCGAGACAATTGATAGGTACTCGCCCAACATCGCCGCACTATTATCTTGATTTTCACTCGATGGCATCACAGCCATCTCAAGATTCGGCAGCTCAGAGGCTCAGCCGTCGCTTTTTGGTTCGCCGATGCCTCTGGTGTCTACGTGGGGTCGTGTTTGACGATGACAAGGTTCACATGTAGTTCAACTGGGGTATGTGACACTCACAGAGCCATAGACTTCCGTCGCATATCGGGACAAGCCCTGACACTTTATCGCTGGAATAGTGAAATCAAAGATTGGACCTGACAAGGGCGATCTGGGCTTTGGACTCGGTTGTTTCAACGAAGTCCGGCAGACATTTGCCTTGGTTTTCGAGCCGTCTTTGGCTTCGGACTTCTGGAAAGGCCGGATGGCCGATTAGTAATTCTCCAGAGCCCGCATGGTTTTGTCCGAAGGCCGCCGCTAACGTCATCAATCTGCCCCCCTACGCGCGGCTCCATGTTCTCTCGGCCCACGATACGGGACTGTGCAACCAGGAAGACACGACGACCGCTACCCTCCCGCAGGAATTAGGGTGTCTGCCGGAGGCGGGGTCGATCCCCCGGCTTGATCGTCATCAGCTGAGCTAGGCCGAGTAAATCCAACAACTATATATAAGTCGGCGCCAGACACGTTCCGGTATATGATTCTGCCAAACACATCGTCTCATAATAGCCCACCATGTCGGAAACACTCGATTCGTCCGCGCCCGCGCTTTATCACGACGACGACAACAACCTGAGAGTCATCCGCAATGTCCCAGTCCCCGAGCTCGTGGACGGCGAAGTCGTGGTGAAGGTCATGTACTCGGGAGTCAACCCCGCCGACGTCAAGCACGGTCGGCTCCTGGGCGTGCGTCCCGCCGTCATCGGCTACGACTTTTGCGGCCGCGTGACGCAGGCAGCGCCGACTTCCGACTTCAAGGTCGGCGACCTGGTGGCAGGGTACACGCCCACGGGCGTCGGCAGGCTCTCCAAGTACGGCGCCCACCAGGCGTACCTCAGCTGCCCGGAGAACCTCGCGTTCAAGGTGCCGGGGAACCTCCCGCCGGCGCACGCCGCCTGCATGACCGTGGTCCTCATGACGGCCGCCAACGCGCTGTACGACGTCTTTGGGTTCCCGCTGCCCGGCGGCGAGAGGCCGGCCGACGGCTTCAGGCGCGGCCCGCTGCTGATCTGGGGCGCGTCGGCGAGCGTGGGGTTCTGCATGCTGCAGCTCGCGCGGGCGAGCGGCGCGCGCCCGATCTTCGTCACGGCGTCGCCCGACAGGCACGCCCTGCTCAAGAGGCTCGGGGCGACCCGGTGCTTCGACTACCGCGCCCCCGACGTCGTCTCCCAGATCCGGGCGGCGTCGGCAGAGTCGGAGGCGGGGCCGATCGCGTACGCGGCCGACTGCGCCGGGTCCGGGGACTCGGCGGCGCGGACGGAGGCGTGCGTCGACGCCGACGTGCCCATCCTGTCGGTCGTGTCGAACGAGAACCCGCGGTTCAGGATGGCGATCGGGTCGGCGGCCACGCCGTTCCATTTCCGCCTGCCCAACGGGCACGTCATCGACTTCCCGGCACGGCCCAAGGTATGGGAGACGATGACCAAGGCGTTGAGGTGGGCCGTCGACAGGTACGGCACCGAGTTCGAGATGCCCGAGGTGGACGTGTTCGAGGGCTCTGCGGAGGAGTCGTTGGCCAAGGTGGTGGAGGTGGCGGATCAGGGCAAGTTCGGCAAGCTCGTCTTGGTCCAGCCAATGTCATGAATGCCGCTCATCTGTCTCCAAAGGCGTCCGTGTGAACTCTGTGAGGGTCTGAGGAAATATACATTCCGGATTGTTGTGTTGGTGCTGTGTTGAAAGAGGCTGCTGCCGGCTATAAAAGTGAAGCCTATGTGGAATGATTAGCAACAGACCACAGCAATATGCACCATCACGTACAGCATCGCGTACAGCAAGCAAGCAAGCCAGACCGTCACATTGCGTGCATGGTACATGGTATTCGTACAGACGAGTCCGGGATCGGGCCCTCCCGCGGTGGGGATGCCATGTTCCCTGACCACGCCCCTCGCAGGGCCGACGATAAGCAACCTATTCCCGGTCAAGCTCCGGTCCAGGGCCGGTCTCACAGCCGGCGACTCTATCTCGAGCCTATCACATGTCGGCATCCCTGCTTGGCCTCCACACCGCCCACTAACGCAAAGGCCGCCCTCGGCTCCTTGATCGGCTGGTGTGTCTGTCTGTCTGTCTGTCTGTCTGTCTGTCCCCCACACCAACAGAACCCCTTGCGGGATTTCTGTCAATGTGCGTCTATCTCTCTGTCTCTCCTTCACCGTTGGCTGCTCATCGACTCGGCTTAAAGCACTTTCATCCACTCGTTCCCATCCACCAGCTCTCATACACCCACTTCCCCAGCCACACACTCACACTCACACACTCACACACCCTCTCTCTATCTCTCCTCCATCGGTGTGCCAACCACTCACCCTCTGCTGATATCGGTCAACGGTGGCGCTCCGCCTGATCCCTGTTTTCTGCCGCGACCCAAAGGCGGAAGGTCCATCATATTTTCTGACGAATTAGCGGAGCTTCTGCACCTCTTCCGCGACGGCGAACGGTCAAGTTGTCTATCCCCAGGGAATCCCAGCAATCCCAGCAATCCCAGCAATCCGGCCAACGATAGCGGAAACAGAACCGATTTTTCATCCTTTAACCGTCTTGTTTCCCTCTCTCTCTCCCCCCCACCTCCTCCTCTCCCCAAGTTTAACGTCTGTCTGTCCCTCTTTCGTCTGGTTCCTGTTCCTATCCCTCCCTCCCTCCTCCAACGACCTTCCCAGTTCTGTCAAACTTTACTTGAGCCTCCAAAAGAGATCGAAAACCGCTCTGCTGGCCCACGTAGTCGCGCGAATCAGAGAATCATCCCCCCCCCCCGGCACGCACACGCTCTCTTGTGACTGAAGACTTAACCGTGCCATGACCACCAGTCCACCCAAAATGGCCGCAGATGCAGACGAACGGACGCCCCTCCTCAAGGCCGGCGCCGGCGCCGTGAAGCGGGTCGGCCGCGGCCTGTGGTCTCCCGCGAACCGCATCCTCTTCGCCGGGTTCCTCGTGTCCCTGACGCTGGGCATTACCCAAGTCCCGTACGTGATAATTACACCGCCCACACCTAAATCCGCATGCACCGGGGAGGAGGGGGGCCGCTAGCATAGGAAGAAAAGAAAAAAAAAAGAGCAAGAGAAAGAACATTGTCAACCGGAGCGGGAGAGGTGTGCAAAAAACAAAAAACTAAAAAAAAACTGACAAACGGCCCCGCAGCATCATCTACGTCTTCCGCGTCATGGCCTGCGAGACCTTCTACGAGGGCCGCGCGCCCTTTGACGGCCCCGCCGCCGACATGTGCCACCGCCGCGAGATCGACGCCAACACGGCCCGTCAGGTGTCGATCCTCGGCATGACCACCTCCGTCTGCGGCATCCTCAACCTCTTCATCTGCGGCGACCTCATCAAGCGCTGGGGCACCCGCTGGGCCCTCATCAGCCAGACGGGCCTGCTCTGCATCCGCGTCTCGTGCCAGATCGTCGCCGTCTCGGCCGGTGGCCAGAGGGGCATCGACTTGATGCAGTACACGCAGCTGATCGGCATCGTCGGCGGGCCGCGGGGATACATGTGAGTTGGCAGAGACCCGGCACCCACCCCCTTTACCCATCTCGGACTGGTAGGCTGGAGGGGGGCGCTAACGCGGCCGTGATCCTCAGGCTCGTGCTTAACACCGCCGTGGCGGAGGTCGTCGAGAGAAGGAAACATACCGGCGTGTTCGGCCGGCTACAGGGCGCTGTGATGATTGGTACCGCCATCGGCTACCTCCGTGAGTGCCGCACCGCCCCCCCTCCACCCTCTCCTGAAACGTCCCATCTGACCGTTCCTCGTAGTTGGCGGTGTCCTTGGCGATGTTTTCGGCATCGTCAGTCCCTTCGTCACCGCCGTCGGCTGCTTCGCTGTTGCGACCACTTACGGCGCCATCTTCTGGCCGGCGCCGCCCGAGCAGAACGACGAGGCGGCGACCAAGACCACCCCCGGGGCCTCGGGGTTCCTGGCCCCGATCAAGGTCCTCATGCCCCAGAAGTACCGCCTCGAGTCCGGCAAGGTGGTCAGCAACTACGGCCTTGTCTTCCTGGCTCTCGGCATCTTCTTCGGCGTGGTAAGTCCAGACATGAAAAACCACCGGCTCTCACGACCTAAGCCCTTGTCCACGAGCTCGCTGACCCCCCGATGCGTACTGTAGTTTGCCACGGGATATGCCCCGATTCTCATCCAGATGTACGCGACTTCCCGCTTCAACTTTGGCACCACGGAGAACGGCATCCTCATGTCCGGCAACTCGTGGATCCGCGGCATCTTCCTCATGTTCATCTTCCCGGAAATCATCGACGCCGGCCGAAGGTGGTTCGCCGCCTCGTCCCACTCGGGCGCCCTCCAGAAGACGCTCAGCCGGGAGGAGCGCGACCTCATCCCGACCCACCCCGAGGACATGGACGCGGTGCCCGGCCTGATGAACGCCACGGAGCCGACCAAGGCGCCGCCCGAGGAGGAGGATGAGGACAGCACCTTTGACTTGTTCTTCCTGCGCTGGAGCCTGGTGGTTGACGGAGTCGTCACTTCCCTCGCCGCGTGGGCGACCAAGGGGTGGCACGTCTACGCTGGTGAGCTAGCCCACACTCCGCGTCGGCCCCGGGACGGCCCACGCTCCGAGATGCTGACCTCTTGAGCCACAGCCGCCTTTCTGCTGCCGTTCGCGTCCGGGTCGGCCCCGGCCGCCAAGGGCGTCATCACGGAGATGTGCCCGCCTCACATGCGCCAGGACGCCCTGGGCGCCATCACCCTCGTCGAGAGCGCGGCCACCCTGACGACGCAGGGCATCTTTGGCTTGGTGTTTGCCACGCTGTCGGAGATGGGCAAGCCCAACCTGACATTCTTCGCCAACGCGGTGGGTTTGCGCGGCTCTCGTCGTTCCCGGTCTGTCCCCCCGGTTGCTGACCATCGTCGCTCACAGGCCCTCGCCGTCATCGCCGTCGGCGTTCTGCTGCTGGCGCATTACCCCCCTCCCAACGCCGCGAGACTTGAGGACCAAGAGGCTGAAGACAACAGTGTCCAGGGCTAGTTCCCGTCGACGATCCGCAAGGCATATGCGAAAGGCGTCGACGCTCAGGCTTTGGCTATCGAGACCGAACAGGCGAGGCACAAAGTTGCCCGCATATACAAAGGCACACGGGAAAGGGCGTTCCTCCCCATAAAAGTTTTTGGTATCATCTTTTCATTCACTTACATGCAGCGTCTTAGCATTTAGATTTCCTCGAACTGCCCGGCAGGTAATGCATTGTCTTGAAGAGCTCGGGGGAGCGTCGCTCCGTCGGTGAGTTGGCTATGTGTATCTTAGAGCACTAACATTAGGCCCCCCGGGTTAGGTTTGCTGTGCACATGGAGGTTAAGAGGAAAATCAACTCATGTTTCATCAAAAAAAAACTCGGCATGTTCGAAAGTGACCAGCACCTTGATGTGTGCCTTCATATCGTGACTTCTCGTCTCCATTCGGGGGTGTCGCCACTGGATTCAATCCGAGGATCGGAGGGGCGGGGATATAATGTAGGCTATGAGAAATAGAAGCCCTGTGTTGTCCATATTGTTTGTTCCGGATATGATGAACTGCTTGCTGGCCCTCCGTTCCCCACGGGTTTTTAACGATTATACACTTGAGAAATTCCATGCAAGGATGACATGCATTTCCCGCCTCGGTGTTGCCTAGAAAGGAGGCAGTGCTGACGATTGTGACATTGTCACCCTCCATGTGAGCAGCCTCGCGATTCGCCCACGCACAGAGAAGCATGCAGCCTTAGTGTATGCCTCGCTTCGTGGGTGATTCATCTTGGCATAGCCTGGAGGCTGGGGAATCTGAGTTTATGAAACGGAGGATTTCCAAGACTGGGCGTAGAAGTGGCTGTTGTACATTCCCAGTCGCATAAAGATTACAGTCTGACCGATACTTCAAACAACATAAGTAGACAAACTCACCTTGCAACTTGGGAAGGACGACATGGCAAGACCTTGAAATACACGCCAGTTCCAAGTCCATTGCAGCATATATTGCCTCAAAAGACCTCAAAGAATGCAAATCAACACGGCGTCGCTTTTGCGCTCTCTCCGAGGGGTTGCACAAGCCGCGAAACTCCCAGAGGCGGACATCGACCCAATCGCCCAGCGCCTGTCTTCCTCGGCCAGATGTCTTACGGTCACGGAATGGCAACTCTTGCTTGAAAACGGGACATTAAACGCGGACGGGGACTCGCTCCACCACGCCATTCTCGGCCTTGCCCTGGCGGTCTCTTTTCTGCGCGAGACGGCGCGCCAGAACCAACCGGCATCGCCCAAAGACCTCGCCCGGTGCTGGGACATGATCTACCGGGCCGCAACCTGCGAGGGCTCGCCGGCCTTCACGGCGGCGCGGAGCGCGCAGGGCTTCCTCTCCGTCGCGCTGTGCAGCCTCGTCAAGGACGGCGGCATCGACGAGCTCTTCCGCCTGCACGTCTGGCTGCCGGACGGCAAGCGCGGCAACCCCGACTTCAGGCTGCACTCGCACCAGTCCTTCGCCCAGAGCTGGATCCTCGCGGGCGAGGGCGAGGACCACGCCTGGGAGGTCGAGCCGGCCGGGGACCCCGCAGAAGCCACGCATGCCGGCTACGTCCTCGCGTGGGACGACGGCAAGGGGCAGGACGGCGCGTACAAGACCCACCAGTCGTCTTCGACCGTCAGGAACACGGGGAGCCTCTTCAAGGCGACGGCGGCCCTGTCGGAGGTTCATCGTCGGGACTCGACCTACACGGTCCCCGCTGCCGCCTTTCACACCTCCGAGGTCGCGGCGGACGCCCTCCATGCGACGCTCTTCTTTTTCGACTCGCATCGCGGCTTCGTCAAAGACGCCGGCGTCCTCGGGCCCAAGCACGGAGATGCCTTTACGCAACTGAGAGACCCAGCGGGGATCTCGCCTCGCGAGCTGGTAGAGGCGGTAGAGAGTGCTCGCGTACGGGGGCAGTGAGGGCGGCGGTTGTCGGCTGTTTAATAAGCTGGGCTATTCTGCGGAAGGTGAAGTGAAAAGGACATGGAAAGAATACCCGCATGACATGTTGCAATAATTTATGGAGTGGATTTAAGAGGCAACATTCATTCATACTCCAGATGGACTGACATTAACGAAGTCACTGAATTGGCAGGTGTTTGCGCCGTTACGGGCATTGTAAAGTCTCCCCGAGGCTGGATAATCAACAGCGATGACAGTTAGTAGAGATTACTCGGATGTCATAATATACCTTGCAAAGACCAAAGTGCCGAGACCTTTTGCTGGATTCTGCAAATCCGTCCCACAACTTGCAAGTTCAACTGCTACTTCAACCAATCGTAACATGATTCAACGCAGCGCAACCCTCATCAGAGTACAGAAGAGGGCTGGTGAAGCCCAGAGGTGGTGTCCTTGTTATAGCGCATGTATGATCCAGGACTCTCGAAAGCAATGGTTGACATTTATCGGATGTATGGAGGGCATGTCAGGTTGCATGTCAAGCAAGGACTCAGTAACGGTATACGACGTGATATTCCCGCCGCTTGTTAAAGGGTAGACAAGGCAGACAAATATTCTCTGATTCTCGTCCTACCTCAACGAGGACATGGAGGATCATAGCCAGATAATCCACAGAGACATGACTGGAGCAGTGGAGTATCAGCCATTTCAACGGAGAGGATGTTGCTCGGCGGGTCATGACGACAATATTAACCAACATTTCGGATTCGGAACCAGCGGCTACCTGCGGTGTTCTACAGTTCCGGTGCCTTGCTGTTTCTTCGCGGCTTCACCTTCACGTAGAAACCAACCGGCCTCAGGTTGAACCACCCGTCCTGCTTCAACTCATACGACGGGTCCGCCATCGTGAAGTCCACCTCCTTGATCAGCTTCGCCACGACGACCATGTTCCACAGCCACGCGTAGTGCTTGCCGATGCACTCGCGCTTGCCGTTGCCGTAGTACCTCCTCGCGCCCGCCGGGAGCTCGTCGTACCTGTCGCCCACCATGCGCTCCGGCTTGAACTCCAGGGGGTCCTCGAAGACCGAAGGGTCGCGGTTCACGCCCGCGAGGACGAGGATCATGGGCTGGTTGTGCGCGACCTCATATTGGCCCCCCGCGAGCAGGACCGGGCTCTTGTCGCCTTCCCTCGGGATGGGTTCGATGTTGAACCCGGGCGCGGCGAACGAGAGCCGCAGGCCTTCGCGGACGACGCCCTCGACGTAGCGGAGCTGCGGGAGGTGGGCGTGGGCCAGCTCGCCGTCGCCGACGACGCGGTCGAGCTCCGCCCGCGCCTCGGTGATGGCGTGCGGGTTCTTCAGGAGGAGGTAGATGATGGCGCTGACCAGGCCCGGGGCGGTGCTGCTGCCGATGGGCATGGAGACGATCTCGTCGACGACCTGGGAGTCGGTCAGGGACTTGCCGGACTCGGGATCCGCCGCGTCGATGAGCGCGGCGAGGAGGTCCTTGCGGTCCGTCGGGTTGGTCCTGCGGTGCTCCACCAGGTCCGACGCGTAGGCCCGCATCGTCTGCGTGGCCTTCTTGAACTTGCTTCCGAAGACGAGCCAGTTCAAGAGGCCGGGCCTGTTCGGTCGCTGCATCGCCTCGGATGTCGAGTCCTCCATGCCCTTGAGCATCGGGTGCTCGGGGCCGGCCAGGCAGTTGAGCTTCTTGCCAAAGAGCGCCAGCGTGGTCGCCTCCAAGTTCAGTCTGTTCAGCTCGCCGATGGCGGAAATCTCGTCGTCGGGGCCGAGCCCTTTCCACTTCTCGAGCAGCTCGTTGGTGGTGCTCAGCATGTCGTCGAAGCGCTCCGCCACGGACTGGGGCGTCAGCTTGGGCGCGATGATGCGGTGGGCGACGCCCCAGCTCTCCTCGTGGTCGTAGGCTGTGAAGAGCGCATCGTGGACGGCGCGTCTGATCTCGACGATCGGGCCCCCGACGTATTTGCGGAACCGCTTCTCGTCGCAGAGCTCCTCGGCTAGGGCGGCGCCGGCAACGAAGACGATGGTGTGCCCGAGGACTTTGATCTGGAAGATCTCGCCGTACTTCTCCGAGAGCTTCTTCAGAGAAGACCAGGTGTTCTTGGGGTCTATGTCGAAGATGTTTCCTAGCAGGGGGATACCCGGTGGCTGAGGGATCGGTGTCGGCATGATGGGGACTGGTTTATGGCAAATCGGGCTCTGGAGTCGATATCCGCACGAAACGGCAATCGAGCTGGTGGGTGTCCGTGAGCTCACAATTTAATAATGACGAGCTTCCTGCCCTGCCCTGCCCAGCAATTCCAATCTCCAGGTTTTTTTTGGATCGGAATCTCCGCTGTTACCCCTTCGTGTCATTGCCATCGAACTGTCTCTTATGTGTCTCACCGAGAACCACGGCATCTTGCTAGCGCGACGGCCCGTAACCCAATAACACGGTCTTTATCATTGGATCGGCGGACTTTGGTACCGGTACCTTCCTGCTTTCGGGAAGGGACATGTCTTACAGACTCAGACCAAGCTGAAAGGTGCCGATAGTGCCCTCTTTCTGGTGCACATGTGCGGAGAGATTAACGATTTTCATCGGCATCACGCAGCTTCCGCCGTATCTGCAACTACGTGTCCCGAGCTCTGTGGAGATGCCTCTCAACGGATGCCATTACTTCAACAGCTTAGATAGACAGGTGGGCTATACACCCAGGCCAATGCCGCGCAAACATCGAAGAGTAAAGGAGAAAAACTCACCACCGAAAGGCATGCGGATGTGTGCGAGGCCGCTCTCCCTAGCCAGTCAACGAGTGAAACATGTGTTGACAAGGTCGCTTGGCGGAGCCGGCGAGGCGGCGAGCTACATGTGCTCTCGAGCTACACATCGTACGAAGTTACGAAGCAGAGCCAATCAGAAACGGCGCCAGTGCCGATCGGCCCCGGATAAATTCGCAATAAGAAAAAGGGCATAAATAACCCGTGCCAGAGATCGGCGGCTTGATGTACTTGCTTAACATCACGAGGAACCGACCGCCTTGATAGAGCACACCAGTACTTGTTTGCACGCATGTAGGGTGGAACATGGCACGACAAAACGAAAGTCGGCCACGTATTACATGAGTGGTTTTCTGTGTGAGAAAAAGTCCTCATTGCCTCCATGCAGATCGCTGCTATTCCTCCGCTTGCATGAGTGATGTTACCAGCTAGAACCTTTAGGCCAAAGCATACCGCGCTCACGTGTTCGTTCGCCTCGGTATACACAAGCCCGTCGATTCAACGGGATATTGAAGCGGGCGGGCATGCGGTTTGTTCCGTTTTTCTAATTCTCCACCTTTTTGTACCCGTTGATCTTTCTCATGAGCATCTGTTTTGATTTATTGTCGTTTTGGTGTAGAACCCCCTGTGATCCACCATCTGGGGTAGTGTAACATCTCGCATTTTAACAAAGCAAGCCGTGATGGCTTCTCTTCTTCCTTGGGCGTAGTGGAGAATAACCACGGCATCCCAACCATTCGTCGCGCCCTCCACCAAGCTAGGCCCCATCAATGTGATACCAACGACGCGGAATCGGCTTGGGACGGCGCACGCTTGGGGTGCCATTCCGCGGAGTCGCCAAGGCGGTCAGCCGTCAGTCCAGCCCTCCCTGCCGGGCTCATGCCGGCTTCTAGTTGCCTCTTGTAAGAGACGTTGCGTAGTCGTTCAGCCTCTGCCGGGGTGAGCCTCAACTATAGTCAACCGTGTTAGAGCTTGATCCATGCGTTGCTTGTGTTGCGGTATAATGCTGTTCTTACATATATCTCAACACCAACGGCGTGGATTGCCAGTGCTAGCCAGAAGGCCATTCCGAATGAGAGGCTGACAGCTGCTCCAGCCTCGGCAGCAGATGTCGCCGTCAATATATCCGCATGGACAATCGTTTGCTGATTGGGGTTGGCCCCAGAGAAATAAGCTGCGCAATCGGGGTATAATTCAAGTGTTCGGTTTGAGTCGCCGATCGTGTAAGCAACTTGACCACATGAACGTGCGGCATAGTAGGTACCGATTCTGCTGATGATGGCCGCAGTGGAGAACTGAATGAGACGAAGGGTAACGATGGAACCGGCCTGCGAGACTCTGTTAGCTGGAGAGAGTCTTTGGCAAACAGGGCCAGGCTTTCACTCACGTAGAACCAAGCTCGCAGCATCCAGGCCCGGTGTTGCTCGATCTGGAGCCTCTTGATATTGACATACGCCAACGTGAGAGACACCACAAACATGATTCCAGCGAGCCCAACGACGGCTTGCACTTCAAGACCACCGCCGAACGCATGCCGCGCAATCATGAAGGCACCGGCTGTACTGACGAGAGACAACAAGAGAATGATGTAGCCGTTCAGGCGATGGAACAAGATGGCTTTGTGGCGGATCACGGGCACGAACTGGAAGCACGCCAGGAAGCCAGCGGGGAGGATCCCGGCAAGGTGGATGATGATGCCGGCCTTTTCGTGGCCCCTTCTGTAGTGGAAGCACTCTCCGGGAGCCGCACCTTTGCAAAACGCGTCGAAGCTGATATAGTTCAACCGGGCGAGGGTGAAACCCATGAGGGCACCAGAGAAGATGAAGAAAAGGACAAAATTGTAACCTTTGGAGAAGCCAAGGGGGTTGTAGAGCTTTCTCATCGAAGCGACGAAGCGGTTTGCGGGTGGACGGGTTGGTAGGACCATGTTGACGCGATTTGCAGTGCTAGTACGGTTTGTAGTTCGACGGGTGATATGGTTATTATAAGCTCATGTGTCTGAGATGACGGTGAAGAATCACGACGGCGACGGCGAGTCAGGTCTCTTTTATGTGCCTCACGCTGCGACCCCATCCATCATTGCGATGCTGCGATAGCAACACGTAGAGCTCTGGGGACAGCCTGATGAGGCTTATTATTCCGTAAGCACATATTACGTGCAGAGTCAAAGACGGGCTTCAACACTTTGGGAATGATAACGCGCGCCAATCCAGGCGTCGCACAATGGGCGAGTCGGCAGTCGGTTCCATGGTATGGAAATCCTTCGGGCTTGACCAACGAACCTTGCAGATCTGCTCCCCCACAGCGCGCGCAGAATGGTTCCTAATGCGGTCTAGACTTGCCCCAGTTGCGATGTTGAGTGGACTGGAGTGAGATCTGTTGCGGCCTGAAGAGCGGCGCAGCCTTCTCCCGCGTCCATACATTGTCGTCGTCATTGATAATGTCAGCAAATGATAATCGTCTGGTTTGCTGGTCTGCCTCGTCGTATCTTCTCCGGCCTCTCTCGTACATCTCACCGAGCATGTAGAGCCGTGGGGGGGGGGGTTATCAATCCAACGCATTCCACCAGTCCCGAATCAGAAGCATTTCGCGCGCCCAATCCACCCCCTCCCTCCCCCTGATAGTCCCTCAAAACATCAACACACAATCATCATGGTCGGGGTTCCGGGCCGCTCCAAGGGCTGCAATACTTGCCGGAAGCGGAAGAAGGGCGTGAGTCTCTGCCAACGGGAGATGGCGCGCGTCTCGGAACACCGCAACATATTACATACACGTCGCTAACAGAGGCTGTGCCCAGTGTGACCTGCAACGTCCTTCGTGCGGGCAGTGTCGGAAGGCGGGGATCCAATGCGCCGGCTACGAGAGGAAGCGCATCTTTGTCAACGTCACCAGCACGAGCGCCAGCGACAACGCGAAGGCGGTGGTCTCCGTTGCGCTTGCGGGTACAATCCACCAACCGCCGTCTCTGTCCCAATCTGCCTTTGAAGAGAAGATATTCGATCTGTTCTGGGACGGGTACATGCCTGAAGCCCCGCTCTACGTCCCCGGAAGCACCGTCGTGAGATACTCAAACGCCGACTGGGCGACAGCGGGTCGTGGTCTCTACCGCACCGATGCTGCGCTGCGGCAGAGTCTGCTGGCGCTCAGCCTCGGAACAATCGGTCGACGGGACAAGCAGCAGTGGATGATCGACGACGGCCTCAAGTTCTATTGCGACGCCCTCAGTGAGCTGAACGTCGCGCTACGGCACCCGAAGAGACGGAAGACGGACGCGCTGATGTTGGCTTCAAGATTACTTGGCTTCTACGAGGTAAGGTTCACAGCCCCAAGTCATGAATGTGGGCTGACGCGGGGGGGGGGAAACCTGAAGCTGCTGTATGGAGCCGATGATAGAGAGAGATATGGAATCTCCCAAGCCCAAAGTTGGGAAGGCCACGCTTTTGGCGAGATGGCCCTGGTCTTGCAACGAACTCCCGAGGCCCACGTGCAGGGCCCAGCACATGATCTGTTCTCGTCAGGACGGATTCACTTGGTAGGCCATCCATCCCCCCGTCTGTTCCAGCTCGAACGATTTGCGGGTTGACGTGTTGACGGCGACCGGGTAATAGATCGTCACCCACATCAGGCGCAGAAAAAGGTGTCCGCTCAGCCACCCCATCTGGAAGACGGTGCCGTGGCGGGACGTCCCGAAGACCCCGAAAGACTTCTTGGCCGATATCTTCGCTGACGTGCCCGGCCTTCTTGAAGACCTGGATCGCGCGAGGGCCTGCAGCGACGAGCTGGAGAGGGAGTCGAGGCGCGCCAGGCTCGTCGAAGAGTGCTGGCGCATCGACGGGGAGCTCACGTGGTGGCTGGAGGACCTGAGCCCCAAGAAGGAGCTCGAGGAACTCATGGCGAGGGGCCTCGGCAACCCATCGGCATGCGACGTCGCCGTTGCTTCCAACATGACTCTGTGCTGGACGGTGGCGCTCTTGTCATACAGCACTCTCCGTCTCGCCATCGGTAAAGGGGCTGGCGCGGAGCTGCCCGAGCGGACGGACCCCTTCGTCTACTGCACAAACATCGCCAACATTGTCGACGTCTTTTTCCATCCTTCGGCCGGCACTTTCGGCATACAATCCGCGCCGTTCCCGGTCGGCATGGCTCTGGTGTACCTCAACTCCTCCGAGGAGGGCTTCAATTCCGAGGCGAAATGGAAGCTGTCCAGCTTCCTCGGGCGCACGGCGAGCAACGGAATCAGCATCGGCAAGTTTCTCCTGAGCACCCAACGATCCGGACTCGAGTCGAAGACCACCACGCCAATCATCACGCCCGATGGTCTCAAGGCCAAAGCGAGGGGCTGGATTGGCCCTGCAGTTTGAAATATCATCAGCCCCTTGCGTCGCAACGGCGAGAGGGATGAGTACAGACAGCCGACAACTGTCGATGGGCTGCAACACTCGTTTCTGTCTTTTTCTGACGACACTTTGTTTTTTCCTAAACAACACTCTTCTCTACCTAGCTGTAACTCTGGAGGGACCGGAGGGGTAGCAGGGGTCCCCCTCCCAGCGGACTCTGCTGCAAACAAACTAGCCAAAATGAGGGCTTCGTGACTCCACAGCCCACAGGATCCATCTACCACAATTTTCACGCCGACATCCACACCAGTGATACCCAGTCTTCACATCCATCACTAGCCCTGGTGGTCTAGCGGTATGATTCTTCCTTAGGGTTGTTGACAATTCATCAGCTTGGAAGAGGTCCCAGGTTCGATCCCTGGCCAGGGCCCAGTTAATCTTTTGCTTGTTGCAGGAAGTTGTGAGCAAGAAGAGGGAGAGGGCCAGCCAGCTATTATGCAGAGGCCGACGTGATTTTATGCAATTCGGTGTTGTTTTGATGGCTGATGTTTATTTCATCTCTCTATTCCTCCTTTAACCGTATAGTAAGTGAGTGATACATATCAAACTACTGACTGTCTGTCCTTGCACATACATTAATAGTCTGCATAGCATGACTGCGACTGCATTCAGTAATATCTTGCTTAGATTTCTGCAACAGCGTCTGTGAAGCAAGGCTCGTGTAGCGCGGCACTTGGAGACACTTTACTTGAAATAGCCGATAGATACCTCAATAGTTGCTTAACCACAACCGTTGCTCAAAATACGTGGTTGGTTAGTGCTATAAACTAGCAAGAAACTATGTCTCCAGCTACTTAGTACTCCACTCATCTTGACAGAGAGACTTCCAGAGCAGAACCACGCAAGAAGGGCATTCTTGAAGCAGAATTTATTGTTTTATAACGTCTCCGAAACTAGACGATACTACCAAGTAATATGCGGGCGAAACAATGCAAGGTCGTCCCCCCCCCCCTAGCAGACGAACCTGTACGTGCATACAGAGCGTCCACCAATGATAGCATCCACGTCCAGACTCAAGACAAGCCCCTGGAGCCGATACTATAAAGCGTACAAAACACCTTTCTTGAATGGTCGAACAAGCATCAAAACAGAGCCTTTTGTGATAAGACTCCAGAATCGACTGAGAAGAGAACAGGTTTCGTTCGGGCTACGCTTAACCTCAGAGCAGGAAGCACAAGCCAGCAACAGCACCCAAAGTCAGCGTGACGAAGCCGCACGAGGTGATGGACTTGCTCGAACCGGCGGTGACGACGGCTGGCTTGGAAGGCTGCGCCGTGCCCGGGACCCCAGTACTGACGGCAGGCTGGGTCGCGCCGGAAGTGCCGGGCGAGGCGGGCTGGTGTTGCGGGATGCCGCCGGACGCCTCGAGATGCTTGGACGGGCTCGGCGGCTGGGGCGCGGGGCAGCCGTCGCCTCTGCAGGGCTCGACCACGCCGCACTCCCCGCCGGAGCACTCGTACTTGACGTTGACCTCCTCGGGCGGGCAGGATCGGTGGCCGCAGACGCCGTCGGCGCAGACGTACTTCCTGTCGCACTCGTCTCCCTCGCACCGCTCGGTCTTGCAGACGTCGCCGTAGCAGGTGATCTTCTCCTTGGTGCACTCGTCGCCCAAGCACTGGGAGTACCGGCACTCCCCGCCTTCGCAGATGATCTTGCGGCCGCAGTCGTCTCCGCTGCAGGCTTCGGGGTGGCAGACCCCGTCTTCGCAGACGAGACGGCGGCGGTCGGCGGCGCAGGAGCACTGGGGGCTGTAGCTGACGTAGTCCCCGTAGCACGTGACCTTCTGGCTGCAGTCTTGGCCAAAGCAGGGGAGATGGTAGCATTCGCCGCCGGGGCACGGGGGAGAGGTCGGGAGAGCGGTGTAGGTCGTCGTGACGGTTCGAACAGCGGTGGTGAGAGATCCGATGAAGCAGTTGAACACGCCAGGAGGGCATGTAGTGACAGTCCCCGTGACGGTGGTAGTGAAGGTGGTCGTCACGGTGGAGGGTGCGGCTGTGACACTGTTGGTGAGAACCGGGCCGGAGGCAGAGCCGGAGCCAGCGCCAGAGACGCTTCCAGTGTTGGCGTAGATCGACAGGCGAAAGTCTTCGGGGATCTGGCGCTTCTCGAGACCTACGCGGCCACCACAGCGCTCAGCCTTGTTGCCGGGGCAGAGGATGTTGCACTGGTCCTCGCCGACTTGGACGACCGAGGGAGCTTCCACGACATCACCGCAGTAGCATCTCGTGTCGAAGAGGCCGGAGTACAACCGGTCTTGGCTCGTGCAAGTACGCACGCAGAGTTCGAGGGTCATCAGCTCGTCGGTGAGGGAGATGTTGAAGGTGGGGAACCCCGACGCGGAGTCGTGGCATCCCAGCCGAGAAGCAACACCGACGTGAGGAGGGTTGGTGAGGACGGTCGCAGAGGCCGAGGCCGAGGCCGAGGCGAGGGCAGACGCAGGAACAGAAGACGTCGCAGTCAAGGACGTCGCCTCACTAGAAAGGGTTGACGAGACAGCAGAGGCGGCCGACGAGGTGGTATTCCAATAACGGGGGAATTTGAAAGAGCTTCCACTACACAACGGCGCGGTTGCCAAGAGAAGCATCAAGGCAGAAGTGGCCATTGAGGAGGACATTGCGAAGCGAATGTGAGGACTGGTAACGAGTGACGGAGACCACGGAAGTGAGTAAAGAGTGTAAGGTGGTCTAAAGACAGAAACGACTGAGGCACAATGGTTGTTGGATGACTGCTGGTTGTCGGTGGTGTGGTAAGAACGAAAAAGGAACTCGTCAGCCCTCGCGGATAACCCCCCTCTTATATGTTCAACATCCGGTGCTGGCAAAGTCCTTTATTGCAACGAAACTCTGATGGTCCCGCCCAAAACCGTGCTTCCAGCTCTTCCGCCGAGCGAAGCAACCATACTCGGCAACGAAGCGGATCTCTTGCGTGCCTGGCATCCTGGCAAGTGACTAAAGGGACGAATGGCCTGTCTAGACCTAGGCCAAGATGAGATGACCGTAGCACGCAAGAGATTTTGAAGGTTTCACAAACGAGTGAAGTAACAACAGTAAATCTTTTTTGAACTGCAGTAATATCTAGATAACCATGTTCGAAACCGACGTCGGTAGGACGACATATTTCAAACACCATGATGTATTGCCTTTTTGCTTCTTCGTGGCTTCACAACCGCGTGCTTTGCAATGTGTCTCTGGCTTCTCTTTTTCGTCAGCCCTCGCGCTCAGAGCCTCATCAAGATGGTCTAGTCGTTTGGTAAAGAAGGAACCTTGCCGGCCGTGACTCGAGCACATTGTTCGACGCGAACGAATTCCTCCGCAACCGGGTGCGAAGCTTGCGCTTGTGGGCCAATATCCTCGAGTCCTCCGCGCTAGTCTTCAAAGAGAGGCTTCACCGAAAATGCAATCCCATCCTTGAGTCGGCATCCGATCCGGGGCCGCAATATCAGTAACCCTTACTCGTGGATTGCTGAACGGTGTGTCCGGATATGGCGTAGTCTGCCTCTTCTTGGACCTGCCGAGCATTGCCGGGGCCCATCGACGTCCGTTGAATTGTTGCTGGGGAATGAGTACGGCCTTGCCTCAAAACGTTCTGCGGCCTTCCAAGTCTTTTGCCATTCTCCCTAGCCCCTGGGGCATGAACTGGTAAGTGGCACCATCATCACAAAGCAAAGGGAAAGAGACTGGAATTTTCTGCTACAGGCCAGGTAGATTCCGGGTAAGACCGCCCAAGACACGTTGGACGTGGCGCAAAGCCCTAGAAGCTTACCTCAACCTCGCCGGACACATGCCTCGCCAGTGACTCCCCTCTGGATATGCTGCGTCCTCACGCCTGATCGGCTCCTTTTCCCGAGGCCCTCAACGGACGGAAGTACCAGCCTTATAGCGTATGGATGAAAGTCTGAAGCGATGAAGCCCGGGGGAACCGCATCCGGCGCGCCTCCCTTGCTCTGCCAGAGGTATCGGGCGTGTTTGTTATTCCCCACCCGCGCCGGCTCTGAGTCGCAAGGGTCCTTTGCCCTGCGTTAGGGTCGCCAATCCCTGGGCCGACATTCTTCATGACTGCCGTCGCAACCAGTCAAGGTTGCTATTTGAACGCAAAGTCCAGGGCAAGGTCAGGCGATACCAAGGGTCTCCAGCTGCCAGTACTGGTCGCCCCCCCCCATTCCCGTGGCCTTTGTTTCATTGGCTGCCAGCATGTGTCAGGCCAAGGAAGCATTCATGGCATCGAACGAGATGTTCACTTGGTGCGTATCGAACTACCCCGTTCCGTCTAAATCCACTGGAGGATGATGGTTGGGAATATCTGTAGCTGGAACGCATGCGGCATGTCGTTGGGAACAAAACTCGGACGAATGGAAACCAGAAGCCTGTTACAAGTGGTCTCCTCCGTGAGAGTAGCGAAGCACGGCTCTTGCGAGGGTTTGCACACCAAGGTTTTCCATCCTCGGCGGAACCTATCTGCACGTGTTTCTGTCAACTGGGGCCACGGTCAAAGTATTCCGAAGTCTAGCAGCAGGCAGACCCGCGGACAAAGAGTGGTCACGGCGTGGTACGCTATTATACGGAAACAGAAATCCGTTCTCATTTACGGGCCCATTCAGTACCCTCTGTGAGAGGCGGATACACACCCGGGCTGCGTACAGTCATGAAGAGCAAAGACGGCTGGGTGGGCGAGTTCCAGAATACAAACCTCGTCCGCAAACATGTTACATGTGGTAAGAAGATTGCAGCGTGGGCGATGAATCGTTATGACAGCACGGTTGAATCTCGCCTAGCTTGTCGGTGTGCTGGTGTCATAGCTGGGCGTAGCAAGTAGCAGCATGGGGTAGGTTAGTACCCGTAATAGAAAGCCCTTATCTGACTGATTTACGAGTCTTTTACTCTCTCTGGGAGGTGACTGGAGAAAGTACCCGAGTCCGGTAAAGTCGATGGTGTCAACTTTGCAGTTCACGTTCTCTGTGATGGTAATAACTACGAGCACCGTCGGCCTTTGTTGTCTAGTTTGCTCAACAGACGCTAGTCTCGGGTCCCGTCTGCTGCTCCGAGAATCCCTTCAGGGGCTGGTCTTCTGCAACAATAAGGATGAAGACACGGTTTTCCATAGAGAGGTCAACGACTGTTCAAGTTTATTCAGCGGCTAAAGGCTCTGCGGAGGAGCTTCACCGCGTCCGAAGACAGACAATTGATCTTCCTCCTGCTCGAGAAGCAGACCGTTTTCCGCGCCGCCTGAAGCCGCGAACCCGACCGGTCTCCGGGTCCCTGACCACACCTCCGCCGACGACCACGCCGTTCCTACCCACGCCTACCGCTCTCAGACTCCCGGCCACCCGCTTGTAGTCCCCGAAGAAGGCGTGCGCCCGCGCGTCCCGCCCGGAAACGACGCCGTGGCCGAGCGTGACGCCCCAGACGCCGGCGACCTCCAGCGCGTGCGCGGCCGCGTCCCGGTCCGGCTGCAGCAGGACGGAGTAGACGCACCCCGTGTACCGCACCGGGCGGCGGCCCGCCACGCTCGCGGGGAACGCCCAGCTCCCGCCGCCGGCGCCGTCCAGGGAGATCGGGTGCCAGGGCGTGACGACGAGGCCGCCGACGCGGCACATGAGCTCCCCGCGCACGGGCGTCCTGAGCACGGCGACGACGCGGCGCGGGCCGGACGGCGTGCGCACGGCGGCGCCCCGCCGGAGCGCCCGGATGGGCACGGCGCGGCCCGACGCCAGCCGCACGGGGGTCGAGGCGGCGAAGCAGGCGCCCGAGGAGGTGTTGTACGAGCTCATCCTGACGCGGCGGCGGCCGCCGCCGCGGGTCGCCGCGCGGCGGTCCGAGGGCGCCGGCGGCGGCAGGCTGTCGAACGCGGCGTCCAGGCGGTCCCGGCACGCGGCGAAGAGGGGGCTGCCGGCGCCGTAGCGGAGCGGCCCGGGGTCCTTGAACGTGTTGCAGACCTGGCGGGCGTGCGCGCCGAGCAGCGACGGGAGGTAGTGCGCGCCCCACTTCCCGTAGTACTCGGGCCTCGACAGGGCGAGGGTGACCTGCCCCCTGGGCTGCTCGCCGGCGAGGTCCTCGACGAGGGACCTGTTCTGGGGGTCGGAGGGGAACCCGTTGGCGGGGAGGTTCGCGATGAGGTCCTGGAGCCGCTCCAGGAGCTGGGGCGAGACGTTCCTCACGGCCTCGCGCTCGCCGTCCTCGCGGATGGGGATGATGAAGGAGAGGTAGGAGCAGATCTGGGAGCGGGAAAGGTGGTAGGCCACCTCGGATTCCGGGAGAGCCGTGGGCGCCAGCAGGGATTGCTCGGCCGTCCGTCTGTAAGTGGCGCTGGACATCCGGGAGTATTCGAGCACTGCCCTGACGGTTGAGCTCTCTGGCACGAGGCCCTCAGAGTTGGCGACCTTGAGGAAGATGTCGCGCGATTGGCCGTACTGGACGTTGCCGAGAGGTATCGAGAGCTGCTTCGGCTGACCGTCCTCGTCGGCCAGAGTGACCGCCTCTTGCTTCACAACGGAGTCGCCGCTGATCTCCTCCAGGCCGACGGCGGCGGGGTAGCTGAGGTGCAGGGTGGCATTAACGGCATAGGTCGCTTGCAGGTTGGCCACCGCGTGGACGAAGACGGTTCCCTGCGATGAGCGTCAGCGATCGGGGGGAGAGAAGGAGGCCGCGAGCGCCGACCAAACTCACAATCATGCCGGCGTCGGGGATGAAGGAATAGTTGCCGCCGCCGATCTCGGCAATAGACTTCAACAGACCCGATCTCAGGAAATACCCAAAGCCGAACGTGTGGATGGAAGCGGGCAGCTGCTCCATTCCACGCAGCTTTGGCACGTACCCCTGAATCGGGCACCTTTGGACATGGTCAGTCTCGTTCCCATGGCCCCAACTGTCAGGAGGATTGAGAGCGATGCCCCGGACCTACATGTGGTTCGGCATGCCGTCCGTCAAGACCATCATGGCCGGAACGCGCCCCGTGTTCGCCTCGCCGGCCGCGCTGAACAGCTTGATGCCCTCGAGCAGGCCGTGCCACAGGTTCGTCGCGTCGACGGGCGCCATGTCGCCGATGTTCTTCTCCGCGAGGGCCTTGTTCTTGGCGTCCATGGGAGCCAGCCCCTGCACGACCTTGGCCTTGGACGCGAACGTCACGATGCCGAGCCGGTCCCCGTCGTCGAGGGTCTCGAGGACGGTGCGGGCGGCGTGCTTGACGAGGTCGAGCACCGACAGGCCGTAGTTCTCCGCCTCCTCGCCCGGGTTGGCGGGCACGGGGGCGTTGCTGCCCATGCTGCCCGACACGTCGATGACCAGGACGATGTCGCACGGCACGTGGGCAATGGGCTTCGGGGGCTGCGTAGGCGGCGTGATCTTGACGATGAGGCCGTCCCGCGAGGCGAGCGGGTGGAGGGAGAGGGCGACGTCGTCGTCCTCGGAGGGGCCGTCTCCCTGGACGGTGCTGGTGGTCGTCCAGCTTGAGATGCCTGACGTGGTCGAACCCGCGCGGGAGACGGGAGGCGAGCCGCTCTTGGCCGAGCTTCTGGATAACCATTTCCTGACCTGGGAAACCGTGTCAGCGGACGAGCTTTGATGGTTTGGTTGCTCTTGAAATCCACCAACCATTGTGCCCGGAAGTTTGCGACGCGTTCGCTATTGTAGGTGAAGCTTGATTCGAGATCACAAGGGATGGAAGGCGGACGGTGATGTTTTTGAAGAGCTGTGCAACTATCGTGGCTGCACAGAGATATATATATATATATATTCATATATCTAGAATGCCAAACACAAGTGGCCTCACGGCGGATTCACTTACTCCTTAACCTCTTGTGTGAGAGATGCGCTGACGAGGCTCATGCGGTTAGATCTCTCATTGGGCCGACGCCTCTCTGGGCCAGATCCGGCAAAGCTCAAAGGAGGACGAGGATGCCAACTCACTTGCTCGATCCATCGGCCGGTGGATGCTTGCTAGCTAACCAATGGCAGCCGAAGGCCGCTCATTCAATCTTGGACAGACCCGAAGTCGGGCGTGTCTGCCTAAAGGCAAACAGTCCGAGCAAAACCCTATTAGTTGATCAAAGCCTCAGCCCTGTTCAAGGCAGTGTTGACAGCAGCGCGTCCCAAACAAAGATGTTGGTTTCTGGGATTGTTTGGTGGAGATGCGGGTGTGTTTCTTCGCCGCCGCGGTCATGGGCGAAAGCGCCGGCGATCCGTCCGCAAGGCATATTCTTTTTTCCCAGGAACCAGAGTCCCGGGGAACTTTGTTTGCCTGCCGGGGTTGAATACCTTGACAAGGTCGCGTTTTGAGCAGTGCCTCGATGGGCCTCGAACAAGAAAAACCCGGTCCGGCGGCACAGCCTCAGTCGGCTTGTTTGCTTGCTTCCTTGCTTGCTTGCCTGCTCGTTGGCCGGCATCAGCGAATCTCACCCGCCTCAGCCACAATGGAAGGGAGGGCCGGCGGTGAACAGTCATACGGCAAACTTAAAAGAACGGTCCAATCCCCCATCTGCGTTGATGGGGGACCAACTGTTGATGGGAGGGGGCCAACAAGACTCCTCCACGGCCATGGGTTCGTCTGTGCCACTGTCTTGCCTCTTCCCTCCTCCCTCCACCGTCGCCGTTGTTTCCAGTCGCATTCTGAGTCGAGCCCTCCCCTTCCAGTCGTTTCGTGAAAGAGAACAATCGGGACAAGTACTTTACGGTAGCAGCTGACGGCCTGTGACTCTATTGCCGCCCCCGGTCAGACGGACGGGCTGAGGCGGCAAGTAGGGGTCAGCAAGCAGCGCCCCGACCAGCCAGCACATCACATCACATCGCATCCCGCAGCTTCATCCGTCGTCGTCCCATGAACAGCCAAGCAATACCGTTGAAGTTGGGACCCTGAACAGCATGTTTGAAAGAAAGTCGGTGCGTCCGTGTTCTTTTGCCACTTTGAGGGAACCCCGGTCCCATTCTGCCAGGATGATGAAGGGGAGGGACTGGGAAATCGTGCCTTGCGAGACTAGCAACACACAAACGCCGCCGCCAGGGGGGGCGCTGTGAGGCGCAGCACAGCCATTCATCTTCTCCGCAAACTACAATGTGCAGGCGTGTTGAATGTGTGTGTGTGTGTGTGTGTATCTGGGTTGTTGCATTGAAACCCCCGATACTGGACAGGGGGGTTGGCTGTCTCCCTCCCCTCCCCGCAGAGCGCACAACTCCGTCCCCACACGAGACCCTGCGTAACAGTTTAGGCAGTCCTGTTTTGGAGTTTCACGTGCGTTGAACCCTTTGGCAGAAACATCTGCGTCATAGTTGGGCTGGAGGTGAACAGACAGTGAGGGAACAACAGGGGGCGTGGAGGGGAGGACCGGCTAGGCCGGAGCCCCCGAGGACTTGACTTGGCCGGTGTCTTTTGTCAGGGACCAAGAGCTCATCATCATCATCAGCACCGTCGGCCGTTCCACGCAGCCTCTCTCAGCGGTCGTGTAAACTGTACCTTGGTATCTTCTCCAGGCGTGGGGAGTATATACAGATGGACAAAAGACGGGCACGGGACCTGGCGGCAACGAGAGTGGGCGGGGGGAGATGCAGGAATGTGAAGAACACGGTTGAGACGCTTGCTCGTTCCATTACGCGTTCGTTAAGAACCCCCCCCCCCAGGCGGCGCGTCGGACACCCATTCATCGTCATCTGTCCGTGCCACCGCGCTTGACTGTCTCTCGCCAAGAGCCGAGTCCCTCGACCGACCGCACGCGGATATCCATGCTCGCTTTCCTCAAGACAGGCGAGCCGCCGTGTGACGACGGAGGTAGATCCGAGAGAGGGACCCATCCGACGGGCATCGCCGGGTGTGCCCTCCTCTCCACCAGCGTTTGGGGCGGCGTCATGAGTCGAGCCTCCGAGAGTCTCGGGGGGAAAAGGGGGAGGGGGGTGGGTGGGCTGTTCTATTCTGTTCGGTCAGCCCATGTTTGCCCCGGCACCGGCTGATGCACCACCGCCCGCCATCATCAGTCCGCATTGAATGGCCCCACGTTGTTCTGTATTTCTTCTTGGCGTTTTCTATTGATTTTATATTTTGGCGAGCTCATATTGAAGGGCGGTTTCCATTCGGCGGACTGGCCGTTTGCCGCCCTCCCCCCCTAGGATGTGGTATTACACATACACATTACATAGTTACCTGGTGATGCTACACTCTATCTCCGTCAACCCCTATTCGGTCAAGGTCCGACAAATCAGCGTCCTCAAAGGCTACCCCAAACACATGCTGGGAACGCAGCGATCCGTGGATCCATCCGACTGTTGCAGCAGCTCAGCCTCTGGGAAGCTGCCATTCTTGCCCCAGGTTTTCCCACTTTCACCCCCCCCCCCCCCCCCTTTTCCCCCCCGCCCCCCCCCCCCTCCCCGAGTCGCCCCCGGACGCGTCTGACCGTTTGGCTTCGAGAGAGAGGGACAGAGAGAAAAAGGTTCTCTCTGCTCAGTCGATCCTGCTCGAATTGCGGGGTAGCAAGGCGCCGTGATCAAAGGGGAAGCTTACACTACACTACTGGTGAGAGCTGGTCCTATACCGGCACTGATTTACGTCTGGTCATTTCCCTTTGTGCTGAGGGTACGGCAAGACGGTCATAGATCACCGGTCAATCCCTCCCTTCCAAGGAGCTTCGCCAGATTGGACTGGCAGGCAGAGGGGAGGGGCAGGTCGGACAGGCAAGGCAGTTTGTGGCCCGTCAGACTGACAAGTCCAAACCTTTTGGTCGAGGAGGAGCCAGGAAGGAAAGGTCGGGGAAGTGGTAATAAGTGTGTCCGCCCGCAGATTCATCTCGTTTGACTGTACATGCAGACCCCGGCTCCAAATCCGAATAGCCCGGCGGCTGTTGGCTGCGTGCGTCCTGTCCTGTTCGACATGCCTCTCCTCTCCACATGGTGCTGCAAGGTAATCGGGGGCCTTCCATTAGCTCGGTTTCCCATTTTGATTTCCCCAGCATTCGCATAATAGACCCTCGCCATCCAATGGTAGAGGGGGGTGTCATTTGGCCCGAGAATGCCTCGAAATGGCACCCCGAACACCCCTTGTCCTGTCA
Source organism: Colletotrichum caudatum (assembly GCA_030867225.1). Lineage (NCBI taxonomy): Eukaryota > Fungi > Ascomycota > Sordariomycetes > Glomerellales > Glomerellaceae > Colletotrichum > Colletotrichum caudatum. Next base: position 91,578 of record MU846132.1, read on the forward strand.
TCACGACCTGAGGTAGTAGTAGAGTCCCCCCCCCCCCTCCCCCGGCATCGTGCCCCCCCTAACCCCGTCCGCGTCTAGCCGCCTGCAGCTTTCGTGCAGAGGCGGAACTTGCAGTAGCCTCGAGCGACGTGGGGGGAAATGGGAGGGAAATCACCACACACGCACGTTGCCTACTCCCGAAAGCTCTTGAGACGACATGCAGAGGAACCGTCCTTGCCCACTTTCACAACCCCCCTCGCCGCGTGCATGCGCAGAGACGCAAGCCCGGGATGGTCGGAGCCGAAAAGCTAGGGGCTTTGGGGAGAGGGGGGAGGGGGCTAGAGCTCTCTCGAAGCTTCTGGGAGCCGTCGTTGTTCGTCTGCCTGCCTGCCTGCCTGCCTGCCTTCCTTTGAATAGGATAACTACAGTAATTTGTCCCCATTCGGCTTGCGACTCGGCAGAGACGAGACGGCCACGTCGGGCGCACACTACTACGTAGGTAGCATCGTGCCCTCAATCGAGCGCCTCCTTCCCAGCAAGATGGATGCCCTCTCTGCCGCTCAGTGAGGGGCGATCGAGGGGGGAGGCAGACGACAACCTGGGATGGCCCCTGGACGAACGAATTCAGCCGGATTGAGGAGCGTCGAGTCGAGATGGGTGGTGTGCGTGTGTGTGTGTGTGTATGTGTATGTGTGTGTGCCATCCCACCCACCGGGCGGCGACGACGAGCTCAACCCATCTGTGCATATTCAAGCGTTGTGTTTCACCCGCCGAGCCCCGGAGCTTGCCGACGAGGGGGGCGGGGGTTGAAAAGGTATCTACCTGAGACCGTTTGAATGAAGGTGTTACTCGATGGCTGAGGGTAAGAGAATCGGATCAACCAACAACCGTTCCATTCATTGGAGTCCCCCCTCCCCTCCCCCCGGCCATGGTCTTTCTATTTTTTTTTTTTGTCAATTTTCTTTCCACTTTTTCCCTTCCCCCTTTGGCTCGCGCCCTCGACACCTACGTCAGAGCCTCCCGGGGTCGGGGGCGTGTCATTCAGATGAGAGGACACTAGACGAGGTCTTATGTCGCAGTCTCTCGAGCCCCCCGCGTTGCAGTGTACCTAAAAAGGGCCCTGTCAAACTATTCAAACCAAAACCCCGCATTGGATTCGATCGGCAGGCCGAGTCGAAGCTGCGTCTGTCTGCCCACATCGTACATGCGGATACTTTTACTAGCAGTAGGCAGGCAGTATGTGGTATTGTCTCTGTCTGTCTGTCCGAGCCCATCTCGGGGTTCCTCCAACCAACCATTAACCCGGCTTGGCACCCTTCCCTGCCACTCTGGGGATGGATACCTTGTTGACATGCTTTTTTGCCTTGCCTTGTCTCCTCTCTCTCTCTCTCTCTCTCTCTCGCACACACTCCCACCACTTGGACGTTTCTCTCGAACCACAACCGTTCCGGTCAGACCAGGGGTCCAAGGTTCCGAAAGGACTGGCCTGAATGGACAGAGAACGAGGGTCGAGGGTTGGGTTGGGAGGTGGGCAGAGGGGGGGGGGAAACGTCTATAAGTGCGGCCTCTCTCCTCCGTCTTCTTCCACTTCTCCCTTCTCATCACTCACCACTCACCACCTATCACGCCCTTAATCTCACTCCTGCTTGACGACCAAGCCAGAATAACATCGACAGCCTCAAGCCAACAACAACCAAACATCACCACCAAACCAACCAACCAACCCACCAACCGCCAACATGCCCGTCGCTCCCTCCTGCTGCAAGTGCGGAAGCATGATCGTCATCAGCACCTCGTGCCCCTCGTGCGGCCACCACGAGTGCCGAACCTGCCTTTAAAAAAAGTCGACGGAGACTCCCGTCGACGATGAGCCCGGCCGTCGAGAAGGCAAAGTGATAGTGAAAGAAAAAGAAAAAAATGCTTCCCTCAACCGCCGGGCTCCGCGGCAGATTACACCGAGAGAGGCTCCGAACACCCATCAACATGTTAAAAAAAAATACAAAAAACGAAAAGCCTATTACACACAGAAACACCTTACAGGCACGCCAGGCTGGGCCGACCAGGGGGTGTCGCCTCCCAAATACCCACCACGCAAGCAAGCCGATGCATTCCGAGCCTTCTTCTCGTCCAACCCTGGCTCTTCTTTGCCTCACCCGCTGAAAGAAACCCTGCGAGGCCACGAGGCAATGAGGCCATGAGGCTCTGACGAAAAATTTTCGGTGCCGTGCGCGGCCTGTAGCGTACAACCAACCAACCAACCAACAAACCCGTGTGGGCAACCAGGCAGGCCAGACGACGACCCTGGGGGGGAAACATCTGCTTTAGCCTTTTTTTCTTTTCCCGGCGTACGGATGGTCTTTTCTTCTTCTTTCTTGCTGGGAAAACCTCTGTATCTTTATTACCGCCTTTTTCACTCTACGGTTTTCTTGTTCTGCGACCGATACCCCCTCCCACTCCCATACCCACGTTTTCCTGTTTGGAAACGAAACTCTTTTTTTCATCACTTTTCAGCACAGGCGTTGGTACGAACGGACGGACTGGCGGGACGGACGGACGGACTCGGGAGGGAGCGGAACGCCCGGGAAGGTGGATGAGAATCGCCTCTTTTTTCTTGATTGATATTCTCACAATGTCACTTTTGGAACCGTACAAAAACAATAGCTTCGCCACTCAGTAGCTCAGAAAAAAACACCCAGAAAACCCAATAAACTGTTACACAAACAAGTACTACTATGCCCTGTACGAGATACGAGTGCCAGAGTGTGACAAGGGGGAGAGAGAGAGAGAGAGAGAGCACGCGGAGGACGCCGACGTGCCTCGAATTCTCGTATTAAAAATTTGCCCAAATCTCCGGCGCACTCCGCGGGGGGGGCAGAGTGGCGCCGGGGAAAAAAGTGGTCCTCCCGTAGCCAATTTCCCATCATGTCCGGTCCGCCGCCGAGGGACCAAAGAAAGGGGGGGGGGGCAAAGAGCATCGCATGTTTCCCCCGCTGTCGGACCACCACAATCAACCCACTAGTCGACCCGTTGTCAGTCGTTGGCCAGCCATCTCGTAAAGGGTCTCGTATGCTCACTTCTGTTCGCTGCCATACCATGCGAGGACGATGCTGGTCGATCATGAGCTATAATATTGATACGACGTCGAAGTTACTACGAGTCCGACTATCTAAGTAACATGGCTTTTGACGAGGAGCCTAGTTCTAGTTCACCTAGCAAATCACATCTCTGACCACTTTCCACCCCATTTCCGCGATGCACGAGTTCCACATACCAACCGCTCTCTCTGTGACGTGCTTTCTCCCGCCCAGCCCGTCAATCGGCCCAGCCTGTCAATATGCAAGACCTGACATGGCGGCACCGACGGGTTTTGACCATCGTCATCATAGATGCTGAATCTCATAGGCGGTATGAAGTTGAAGACTCCTAAAGCCTTGGAATCTTCAATGAGTTGGTTGATGTAGGTTCTGATATGGGTTCTGTTGGAAGCCCAATCCGAAGTGGGGCGCCATTGAAAATCAAGGAGCCTGAGGTTTGGGAGGTCGCCTCCAGTCGCCAGTGCTTCTAGCCGGGCCAAGCATGTCGGCAACATGGGGAACCATCCCGTGATCAAGATGAGACTTAAAACCTCCAGGTTCTTGGGCAACGTGTCCATGACCCTGACGAGACCCGCATCGATGGGATGGTGGGGGTATTTTTTGTGAACGAACCACGAAGGATAAACAGAAAGTTTTCTGAGACTGGTGAAGGAAGCAAAGAGGTCGTAGGCATCGTCGTCGCCGTCGTATTCTTGATTCCGCGAGTCGCCATCTCGAAACAGGAGATATAGTTCGACAAGAGTGCTCGAGCTCCATTATCCGTAGAATAGGCGAATTTCCTCAGGCCTCGGCAGGTTCTCATCATAAGATCCAGATCATCCTTTTCCACAGTGCATTCGATGAATGAAAGATGCCGCAGATTGACGAAGATGGATCTCACGCCTCTGTACCAGGTGAAACCTCGGATTGTGAGATTCGTAAGGCTCTCTGACAAAACAGAGAAAATGGACTGGACATCCGATGAATAATACGAGTCTTGGTGATCATGGCATCCCACGTCTAGCCACGTGAGCCGACCGAGAGGGATGCCAAGCGAGTGATCCTATTGAACTGTCCTTAGTCGACATACGCAAACGAGAATGCCGGATGGCATGGCTTCACGTGTGCTGTGTCCATCAAACTCTCCCAGGCATGTGCTCATTGACTCGATATTTGGCATGAGGACGTACAGCACATCTGTCACGATAGCTTCAAGCATCATCGTTCTATGCGTTTATACATTTCTGCCTTCTGTAACAGCATTATTAGATGCTATATTATAAGGTGTTTAATTATTATGTTAGGCCTATATATATAGCCTTAGTTTCTATATATTTACTTAGTTAG
>MU846133.1:17963-33358 GCA_030867225.1 Colletotrichum caudatum
GGGGGGGGGGGGGGGGGGGGGGTGGTGAGCAGGCAGTGAGTGCAGTGGATGGATGGGTGATGTGATGTGATGCGATGCGAACAGGGACAAGTGGACCTTTACCGTTTGGGTATCCGTACCTAGGTATACCACATCCGTAGTGTAGTACTACTACTGTACGGGTAGTCTAGTCTGTACATACCCGAGCTCGCAACACCATCGTCATGCCGAAGATCTAGCGAATCACGTGCAAGGCATGGCCACCAGCTGACATAAGCATAGGTAGGTCCCCGGCATACGATACGATACCTACCTATCTACCTACCTACCTATATACACCTAGGAAGGTCGGTCGGTCGGTCGGCAATGCGTGGTTAATCTTGTATGGATTCATATGTGATACATCAAGTGATACATTAAACTCGCTTCTCCAAGGCCTCGAGAGAAGAGGTCCTGGCCGGTATGCACATTTCTTTCCGTCCGTTCGCCGTCTTCACCCACCCTCCCACACCCCATGAGCCGTGACTAACAAGACAAAAAAAAAACGCAATTGCCGTCCATCCCTGACCGCACCTTGAAGAATAAGGTAGATGCGCCTTCGTAGGGGTATATAAGATCATGCTAGATCAAAACCTGCCAATCCGTCCTTGGACTTCCCAGACGCCAAATGTGGAGAGAAAAAATACGCTCACAACCGGTCCAACCCCCCCCCCCCCCTTCGCGCCATTGTCGGCTTATTGTTCCGACCCAACCCCATTTTCGACAGACACAGATTTCGACATCTTTAGTGGTGGTTATGATGACGATGATGATGATGATGATGATGATGCAGACATCTCAACATCGAGACCCTGGGATCACCCTACATCCCGTGAGGACCCATCATGCCGCCCATTCCTTGCATCTGCTGTTGTTGTTGCTGTTGTTGGAGCTGCTGCTGCTGCATCACCTGGTGGGCCCTCCGCTGTGCCAGAACGCTCTGGATCTGGTTCTTGGCCTCCATCATACAGTTGCGCTTAAACGCCTCCATCTGCTCTGGCGGGATGTTCTCCACGGCACCCCCCCATTTTGCCGCGAGATTGGCAATCTGCTTGTTGTAAATCACTTGTCCCTGGATCTTAACCTGGTTCGTGAGCGCACTGTTGCTGTTCATCGCCTGTTGCTGATGCATCTGCATCATCGCCTGCATGTTCATGTTTTGCCCGTTCATCATGTTCTGACCACCGGCCATTTGCCGCTGCATCGGGTTGCCCATCTGCGCCTGGAGCTGCGCCTGAATCTGCGCCTGCATCTGCGGCGTCATTTGACCGCCGTTCATCTGGTTGGCCCCCATCTGGCTAAGTTGCTGCGCGTACCGCTGCGCGAGTTGCTGGTTCATCATGTTGCCCATGTTGCCCATGTTGCCGCGCTGCTGCTGCTGTTGTTGTTGCTGCTGCTGCTGTTGCTGCTGCATCATCATCCTGTGCTGCATCTGTTGTTGAAGGAACTGTTGCTGCTGCTGCGGCGTCATCTGTTGCGGGTTCATGTTGCCGTTCATCATGCTACCCATGCCGTTCTGCATGGCTGCCGCCATTTGCTGCTGCTGTATCGCTCGCTGTTGCTGAGCAACCTGCGCCGCGATCAGGTTGGGGTTATGCACAGGCTGTGGCATGGATCCCGGGGTACTCATCATCATGTGCTGACCCATTTGCGAGTTCGAGGCCATCATGTTGGGTGGTGGGCTGGCCTGGTTCATACGTGGTGTGGCCGCTACTGCCGGACGCGAACCGGGTGTCCCCTGCATACTGGGCGTTCCATGATGCATACGGGGAGTGCCGGCCTGGTGGCTCTGCTGGCTTGCGCGAGCAGACATGCTGTGCGACATGGGCACGCCACCAACGTTGGGTGGGTGTCCGGGCACCGCGGACGGCGGGCGTGGAGGGCTGTTTGCCATCTGAGAGTTGGACTGCTGCATGGGCACAGCGCCAGGCATGGGAGAAGACATGCTGTGAGGCGTCCCCTGGCGAACGACGGGCGAGGACACGGTAGGCTGAGCCGCTTGAGAGAAGCGCGCCTGGGCCTGGGCTGGGACGGCGCTCGCAACGGCACCAGTCGTGCCGTTGGGCATGGGGACGTTGCTCTGTTGCTGTTGCTGCTGCTGTTGCTGTTGCTGCTGCTGTTGCTGTTGCTGTTGCTGATGCTGTTGCTGCTGCTGTTGCTGTTGCTGTTGCTGCTGCTTCTGCTGCTGCTGCGCCATGTTTGCCGCCGCGTTCTGCTGGTTGTTTTGGGCGGCCTGGCTTGCAGCGGCTTGTGCGGCCATGGCCCGTCTCTGCTGTTCTCTCTGCTGCTGCTGCTCTTGGCGAGCCTTGAGCTCCTGCGCCATTAGGTGTTCGCGCCGCATCTTCTCCGCCTCCGCTTGTCTTTGGGCCGCAATGACGGCTTGTTGCTCCTGCATCTGCTTTTGCTTCTCCTGTGCGAGCTTCCGCTCGGCCTCGGCCGCCTTGATCTTCTCCTGCTCTTTCCTCTCGTCGTGTTCTCTCTTGATATCGGCAATGACCTTGAAGCGCTCGAACCTTGGCTCGAAGGTGGACACAACTGCCGGGCCTTCCTTGTCGGCCCCGTTGGCCCCGCTTTGTACGCCGTTGGTGCCGGACGAAAGGCGCTCGTCCAGGATGAGCATGTATCTCTCCTGGTCTGCCGCAGCGGCTTCGTCGGCCGCCATCTCCGCCACGGTCCTCTTCCTCGTCTTGGGCTGAGGAGGCGAGTCTGAGTGTTTGGGATGCGCCAGCATGTCCAGTAGAGCAATCGTCTCTTCCGCATCCTTCGTAGGCTCCAAGAACAGTGGCGCGTTGGTCGCGAGAAGAATCTGGGACTCTGCCACGTATATGTTGCTTCCATCGAGCTCCATACGCTCGCGCTTCTGTTTCTTGGCAGGAGGGGCCATGTTACCCGCAGTGGGGGTAGGTGGGACCATCGATATCGGCGTCGAAGGAGGTACTGTGCCGTCGACATTGCCGCGCGTGTCGGTTGTGCCGTGGGGAGTTGCGGCTTTGATCAAGAGATCCGCTTGCAAGCTTTCCGGCGTGGGGTGGAGGACCACCGTGAAGGTCTTGGGCTTTGAGGGGGTTCGGCTCTTCTGCCCTTCACCTGGCAAGCTCGGAGCCGGCATGCTCTCCTTGTCCTTTTCCTCGGCCGTCTTTGGTTTCGTGTCCTCTTGTACGCCGGATGCAGCATCCGGGTGTGCCCCTAGGGACTCTTTTGGATAAGGCACATAGGGCGAAGGCACTATATACGGATTGTGGTTGTGGATAGAGGAAGGGACCACTTTGTTCGAAGCCGACGTTGGTCGCTGAACGTCTTTGGATTGAGCCACCGACTTATGGTCATGCACCTGGACGATCAGGCAGCCCTCGTAAAAAGGCACGCCCGCCTGTGAGAAGTACTCGAGGAGATCGTGGGGCACCGTCCGCATGCGCAGATGCTCCAGGAAGAGCCGCATCGGGGACTTGTACGGGAAGATGCCATCCTGCTGATCGAATCGAAAATGGGTCGGGTGCATGTGGACAACGAGAGAAGGGGGGTTGCCAGCGTACTTTTTGAGGATGTATTCGTCTGTCACAACTATTGATATGTCAGCACAATGGCCATCCTGGTGCACAGAGAGGTTCCGGAAGAAAGCTAACTGTATGGCGGCGGCTCCACGGGTTGAGCGGAGGCCATGTCGGCTGCGAGAGACGCTGAACGCAACCCTGCGCTGTTCCTAGATATGCGACTGGCTTGATTTGACGGTTCGCGGCGCGTGCGGTTCACAGGTCGCGCGGATTGCGGGTTCGTCCCGTTCATGGTCGCGGTATTCGGGGGCTTCTTGGTCGACATGGAAGGCGAGGGTGATGAGCGGATTGAGCTTGCACCATTGGTTTGGATGCCGGGGGGCACAGGACGCTTGATTTTGGACGCGACAGAAGGCGGTTGAACCGCTGTCACGACCGGCGCCATGATGGCCGCAGGGGGGGGCGTCTACCGGTCCAGAGTAGGGTAAGAAAGGTGTCGCGACGCTGTTTTCCCACTGTCGAATGATGCCCAGACGCGCGTCACAGAGCAATCATTTGAAGGAGATGTTCGGGTCGCTCGTCGATCGTGATGGGGTTCCGGGGGTGGACGGACGAGATGGATGGATTCGCGTTGACGAATCGGGGTGACGTAGGCGTGGAGAAGACAAGTCTGGGTCGAGAACGCGGTCGCAGCGGTCGGACTATGGAAGCGGGAGGCCGAGCAAAGGCGATGAGTTGAGAAAAGAGGATAGAATAGATGCACAACAGCTCAGAGGGATGGAATTCCAAACGTGTGGGGTTGGGATGTAGTCAGTCTTCCGCGTGTGAGAGGCTCCAAAGGAGGAACCGCCGCAAGTGTCCGAGACGGGGTCGTCGGCGTGGAGGAAAGACCACTCACTGGCTGGCGGGCCTCAGGCAAAACTCCGGATACATGCACAAGCGTACTGTGTCTTTACAGTGCATAGACGGTGCGTAAACACGGTAGCCAGGTACCCAGGGGAGTCATGACCAAAAGCCCTGCCTCGGTCAATAGGGAGATTTTAGTTACAATAATCCATGACACGGGATGCGGTATGTTTATCATCTCAAAAACCCTTTCTTGTGCTGGGTGCTGGGCAGAGAACCTTTGCGGTGTTCCGTGATTTGTGTAAGACCATCATCGCGTAGGTACCTGTGCCTGCGACCCCACGGGGGACCGACCCTTTTGGATAACCAACTACCTACACCTACCTTGCCTACCTACCCATCTTGGTGAGTATGTAAGTATCGTAGTACCATAGTAATTGTTTAGAGACTGTGCGTAACTGCATGCGGCTTAGAAAGAAAGCCTTTGGATGTGAATTGACCAGGTGAGAGGTTGTCAAGCAACGAGGATCCGCCATTTGATGATGGTGTGCTTTCCATAATGTGGCACCCTACCCATGTGGTTGATTCACGCGTGAACGGGACGACGCTTTTGCGCTACAGCAGTCAATTACCCTCCTCATGAAAACATGACATGATATCTCGTGGTATATACAGTCCAAACGTAACACATGATTCCACATCCATCGAGAGCTTCTCGGGCTTACATAAAGAAAGTGATCGGAGACCCAGGTCGTCATTTGTACAGCGTGGGGTCGTGAGCATTTATTTACTCCTTGCCCTGGACACGGCGGGCCCAGTCATCGTGGACCCGCATGCCGTCAACAACAACCACTCCCCGGCCCCGTCCAACACGGTCCGTTCGCTGCCACCACTTTTCTTCTTTGGAGGGTGGTTCGGCCTCCGACTCACTGTCGGCGAGGCCCCCGTCGCCGGTTTCTGCACCGACAACAAGGATGATGTCGTGGCGCAGCCAGGTCTGCAGGTTGGAGATGACGCTTCCATTCTCGCCGGCCAGACTCTCCTGGAGATAGATAATCTCAGGCTGCAGATGGCGTAGGATATGGTTGTGGCCGTTGGGTGTGGTGAAGGGCATAACCATGGTTTCCTTCTCGACCAGAGCCAACGCCTGAGAGTAGACGGCGTTGAAGGCGGCGTTGCCAGATGAGGCTTGCATCAAGGGGCTCTTTGACGGCTCTTCACCAGGCGCCTGGGCTTGATGGTGCTCAATGTTAGAGAAGGACGAGCTCAACGAAGGTGGCGGAAGGTTACTCGTGGATTCGCCGGGAGCCTCCTTGAGACCCGGCGCGTAGATTAGAACAAAAAGTTTGATGCTGTTGAAATCGTTGTAGCGCGGGATATGCGACAAGATGGACTGCAGGCTGGTCAGACATGCGCGGACAAGACGGTTGCTACGGGGCGAAAATAGAGAAATGAATGCACTTACGCCGTGTTCATGGAAGCCATCTTCGTCCAAATCATCCGCGTGGTTGTCGGCAGAGACGACAATGGCGACCGTCCTCCGCCTTTTGCTCGGGTCCCTTGGCGCGGATGGCCGCTCCTTTCTGGCGTCCGCCTCCTCGGACCAAGTCTCGTGGTCGGCGTACGCGTTCTTGTCCTCCTCGCGGATGGCCGCAAGGGCGCGGCCGGCAACGGCACCAGCTGCAGCGACGCCTGCGGTGACGGTCTTGCCGGCGGACTCGAAGAATTGCTGTGGGCTAGGTGTGCGCCTCAACGCGCCCGACATGCGCGCGCCCCATCCATCAGCAGCCGGGTCCCGAGACGCATCGGCCGTGCCGTACGTTTCGGTCCCGACGTTGCTCGGGGGAGGCTTCGGCCCTTTGGCAGTGCCGTACGCGGGATTATCGCCGTAGTCGGCATTACCGTAGTCGAGGTCTGGGTACTGTTCGCTCCCGGGCGTTTCGTCTTCATCCTTCCGCTGGCTCCAAACCCACGCAACCACACCGACTGTCGCAACAGTCACGGTGACTGCGAGCGGCACCCAATGGCTCCATACCCCGCGCCTCCGAGAGTGTTGATCATTGGGCCACGACATTTAGTTGGATGTGGGCATTGCACTAGGGGCTGTATGGCCCAGGTATAGATGTATCCGCTCGACGTTGACAGCGGCTTCGAGTTTCCCGGGGGGGGGTCTTGTCGACGATAGTTGGAACGTTTGCGCAAGTAGCGGTGTCGCAAACCCAAAGCGGTTTGTTTTTCAATAGCCAATCGTAAGTATCGAAGAGGCTTGGTTGTCAGAGGACAGAAAGTTGCAGACGCGAGAGCAGGCTGGACATCACCCACTTCTCGCAAGCTCGGTTCGGGTGGCTGGTCTTGGGGGTTTGACAGACAGACATCAACATGGGGTCGACCAGGAGCTACGACCCCCCCAGGGGGAGGGAGGGAGGGACATCCCGAGGTTGACCGTGCTTACCATTGGTTGCCAGGCCAAACGCCTCCATCACATCAAGTCCACCACCTATTCGCAAGCGGCGGACCGAGGATATGCCGAGGGTCACGTGCACCACCCCACCATGAACAGAACGTCAACAGTGGGTCCAAGCATCCCGCCCGCCTAGATGTGGGCGATGACTCGACTCCCCTCGGCGCGGCGCCCGCCAAATATCAAAAAGAAAAAAAAAAGAGTCACCAAGACGGCCGCGGGCATTGCGCGGCACAAATAGGACATATCGACGGCGCGACGCTCAGAGAGCCTACCTCTGCTATTGCATATCTCCCAAGCAACTACATAACCCAATTTACGTCTTGACATAGCCGCCAGCAGCTTCTCGACACAGGCGCAACACCCCACCAAAGCATCTCACGATGCCCCACGCTGTGTCGATGCCCTCACCAGGGCTCCAGGCCTTGGTCCTTTGCGGTCCGGGATCTTCGTTCCCGACCTTTACCTCCAACCCCGACGAGAACCCAAAGGCCCTTTTGCCCATCGCCAACCGACCAATGGTCTGGTACCCCGTCGACTTCTGCTACCGTTTGGGCATTACCAGTAAGTAGCCGCAGCCCATCTTGCTCTGGCTGAGAGGCCCCTTCATCAGTCTTGTTTCTTGTTGTTATTCGAAAAGTCGCCAGACTGACCAACTCAGACATCACTCTCATCTGCCCCGCCTCTGCTGAGCAAGCTCTCACCACTGCCCTGAACACCAACCCGTACCTCACAGCACTTCCCCTCCCCAGACCAGGCATCCTCGCTCCCAAGGATCTGGACCAGACAACGGGCACGGCTGAAATTCTTCGTCTCCCCGAGGTCAAGGAGCTCGTCACTTCCGACTTCGTCGTTCTGCCCTGTGATCTCATCTGCGAGATTCCCGCCGAGAAGCTGCTGCAAGCATGGATGGTCAGTGGCGCCAGCATGTCAGACCTCCTCGGCGCGCCAAAGTTTTCAACAAGTAACTCGAACCCGTTCAGCGGTGGACTGGGCGTTTGGTATGAAACAAAGACTGCGACTCCGGTCAAAGGCGAGGAGACGGACTTCATTGCGGTTACCCCCGCGACGCCGTCCCACGTCTCGCCGCCCAAGGGGTCACTGCTGCCGAATCTCTCTACTCTCGTCTACTCCATGCCTACAGACTCACTCAAGGACCTCGCTGAAGAGAGAAAGGGCCTGCCCATCCGCCATGGTCTCATGAGACGCCACCCCCGCCTGAGAATGCTCACCACACACCGAGACGCTCACCTTTACATCCTGCCCAAGTGGATCATGGACTTTGTTGAAAAGAATGACCGGTTGGAAAACATTGGCGAGGATGTCATCGGTTGGTGGGCCAAGGCTGGCTGGCAGACTGGTCTTGCCGAGAAGCTCCGGCTGGATGAGGTCCTGCGTAAGGATGACGAGGACGATGATGGAGATTCCCTGCAAGAGGGCGCAACATCACCTCAAGATGACGATCCAGAGGAGCTTCGACCTCACAGAAACACCGAAATCAGCAGCCATGCCGACTCTCGGAACTACGACGATGCGAAGACCCGTGGAGCGGAGCTGAAGGTGCCTCCGATGATGGCTTATGTGCATCCTTCCCAACCCGATGCGCTGATGGTCAGGCGCGTGGACACTGCTCAGCTGCTCTTGAATGTGTCATTGCAGCTCGCCAAGGTGCCGTCGGTGGAGGAAACCGGCGGCGATGCGGTGTCCCCCTTTGCACACGCGAAGAAGGTGGCATATCCAGAGGGTGTCAAGGGCCGCACGACAATCACAAAGGCCGACAGCCTTGTCGGCGAGAACGTTACGGTGGAAGAAAAGGTCTCTGTCAAGGAGTCTGTCATTGGTGCTGGCTGCCAGCTCAACGAGGGAGCCAAGCTGTCCCAATGCTTGCTGATGGAGGGAGCCGTGGTGGGCAAGAACTGCAAGCTCACAAGATGCATCCTCGGCAAGAGATGCGTCATCGGAGACAACTCAGTTCTTACAAACGTCGAGGTTCAAGAGAACCTGCTCGTTGAAGCCAGGAGTAAGTGCACTTCCACAATGCGCCCAAGTAAACCTAATCGCTAACCCTGCCACAGCTGAGGAGAAGGACACGAAGCTGATGAGTTCGGATGGATTGGAAGCTACCGAGGAGGAGATGCAAGGAGTACTGGAAGACATGGATAACGAAATTGTAGCCCAGAACGAAGAGGTGATAGAATAGGACTCAGATTCCAGTCAAGAACGATATCCCATATTGCTTCGCAACGAGGCCCATCGGTCGAGCCTGGGGTTTTTTTTCTTTCTTTCTTTCTTTCCGTGATACTCTTGCATTTGCTGACCATGGCCTCCTATAGAATGCTAGAAACGCCACCTGGTTCGATATAGAAGCAATACTGGAGTGCGTGTGGAACGATGTGCCTGTACTAGCCACCGCCGACTACGAGTTACTGCCCGCTAGACTCGGACTGAAAGATGTTACGGCGATAGAGAGGCATTTGTGGACCCGTTGGATACCCGCGAGGCTCGGAGTTGAGGCCGATGGCCCGTTTCCGAGTCATAGGAGACATTGGGCAGGCCTTTGCTGCAGCCTCATTGGGACAATGGAAACAGTGGGCGGCGTACCCGGGGAAGATGGAAGGCATCCGGCAGACATGCAAGAGAATTGCCACGGCGGGCTGGACGCTGCGGGACCCCCAGAGGAGCATCTTCCTGACCAGTGGAGCACGCGGTGTCCGTAAACATTCCTGAGCGGGTTCGTGTAAGCCCAGACTGGCACTTCTTTTCAGGGGCATTCTTGGTTAGCACCAGCCCGATTGGGATCCTGCAAGGCTCGAGGCATGTTGGTCAGCCAGAAAACCATCTGTTCTGAGTCGCGGCTCGCTCCAAGGGTACGCAGGCGCGCGAGGAATCCTGGCGGTGGGCATCCGACCGGAGCGGGTTTTTGGGACGACAACATGGAGGCTGGCAATATATTGCCACGATAAGTTGGCAAATCCTCAGACCATATTGCCCGGAACCACGATACTCGCCTCCAGAGACTTCTCTCCAACGGTGCACGAGGAGGAGGGAGGACACGGGGGGAAGGGGAGTTGCAGGAATCCCTTGATCTCCCTAACGCGGATCATGGAGGATGTCGTCACCTCCGCGATGTGCGATATACACCAGGGGCGAGAAACACTTTTTTTTTTGTGGGTGAGGTCTGCAGAAACAGCCCACGCATCCTGCCAGGGGGGCAAGCCAACCCTGCAATGATGATCAATATTGTGCCACTGAGAGGCCCGAAGAGAGACATACGGCAGCGAGCTGGATACCACGGTCCAAGCGGGGGGACGAGGGGGAGGGGGGGCAAGGACTATTTTCGCAACTCGACGTCGAAACCTCGGGAGATTTGGCCTTGCAAGTTGTTTCGACAGAAAAGATGAGCTGTCACAAAACCATTGTGGGCGTTGTTGTCCCGCTCGTCCCAGGCCGATGGGTAATAGGCCGTTCGTCCCATATGGTCCCTCCCCCTCCCCCCCCAACGCTCCCTCGGGACCGGAATGGGTCAAGGGGCACGGTGCCGGTAGATCCATCAAAGACCCCTCCCCGCCCGAGGTGTAAATGGGGATCTAGTTCACAATCTGAACCGCGTGTAGTCGTCGTCGTCGTCGTCGTCGTCGTCGTCGTACAGAGATCGGAGGAGGCCAGACTAACGGCGTCCAAGCCAAACGAGCCTGGCGCCACGAACGAGAAACACAGGGGGAGCCGCCAGAGTAAGTGAGAGTGAGGGGATGGAGCGGAAGGGGGGAGGAGGAGGTACCTCAGAGCCCCCCCTCTCCCAGGTTTGGCGCGGAACGCGGCTGCACGGGCCCGAGGGTGGTGCGATCAAGACTAAACGGCTCGCGCGAGAGAGCTTTGCGTTCCTCGTGGGAGGCCGTGGCAAGGCAAGAAAGCTTTGTGTGGGAGGAGAGAGAGAGACATGGCAATAGAGGCGGTTCCCCACGCGTCGCGTTGAGGGTGGGCGTTCCTCAGACATAACAAGGCTAAAGGAGGCGTATTCTCAGCATTCCCGCTCGCGTGTGCTGAACACCAGGGAATAGGAAGGGTTTCCAACTCGGCAAGGGCCACACATACATACACACACACACACACACACACACGATCTCGCCCACTCTATCTTGTATGGGGCAGGGGGGGGAGACATTGGTCTCGCCGAGCTTGCGTCTGGGGAGGCCATCCCGGCGAGCATCTCTCAAGGAAACGGTAGTGTTGTATCAGTTCTCGCCGTCGCGCCCGAGCTAATGGCCAAAGGCCCTAGGCCTCGCCCCGGTGGCCGCCACATCGTCCAAAGGGGGGGAGAGCACGGTGAACGGGGAACTAACGTTGAGGCGCAAACGAGACTTCGAACCATCGGTATCTTTGACAGAGAAGGCCCAGAAAGTCAAGAGAAACGAGATCATTGTGGCGCTTGGCGATGCGATGCGGCACACTCGGGAGGGGGTGAAAGGGACGCGCAGGTGTCAGAAGCGAAAGGCGGCTCCACACGCTGGTCACGTCTTACGTGAGAGCAACGTCTGGTGTCTCTCTTTGAGGGGAGGGGATCAAGCTTGGGGGGGGTTAATGAACCGGCTTGGCTGTGTGTGACGACGATGGGCCATCGTTGTCGACCGTTGAAAGGTCCATCCCGTCGGAGCGCCGCGCGGGATGAACAAAAAGGCAAAAAGGGATCGACGATGTTCGTCCGAACTTGGGACCCTTGGGACCCTTGGGACCCTTGGGGGGAATCTAGCTTTCGTCGTTGTCCGAATTGCGTCTAAATCGGGCCGTTCGAACCCATCAAGAGAGGCTGGGACCGGGGGGAAGAGGGGGAGGGGGGACCCTGGGAGGCCAGGGAGCTTGAGCCCAGTGGGAAGCACGAATAGCACGATTCGGCCTTCGTCGGTCCACCGGGACCCATCGGGGAATCCCAGGAAGGGATGGGAGGTAAGTTGGCAACCCAGAGTTGATTAGCGGTAGTAGGGGGGGCGCGGTCTATCGCGACTATGGTTTTCTGTTACGGAGCGGGAGGCGTAGCGATGTGGGAGCAGAAGTGGAAGCCGTCTTCCATCCCCCCCCCCCCCCCCGGCCCGCTCTCCGGCCGCCACGGCTCGCAATGTACGAGCGCCCACAGGCTAGACGGCGGAGCATCTCTAGTAGTAGTAGTAGTAGTAGTAGTATTAGTAGTAGTAGCGCGGGAGGGAGAAGGGGAGGAGAGGGGCCCCGAGCTTTCGATGCATCTCGGCCACCAGCAGCGTGTGAACAAAGGGAGGTTTCCTGAGCTGGGCAACCTTGAGCCGGTGGTGCGGGCACACATGGCAGCCCTGCCCTGCCCTGCCCGCCTGAGAAGAGTCGACTTGGGCGACTTTGGTTGCCAATCACGGACTGGCGGGGCGGACGTACGATTGGCAACTAGACAGGGGCAGCGGGAGGTGGGTATCGATAGTGGTGGCCGGACTCTCTTCCGAGCACGGCGAACCGGCTTGGAGACGCTCTCTCTCTCTCTCTCTCTCTATCTCGCTTATATATGTGCGTATTAGTGTTAGTCGTGATGGTTGTCATGGGCAAAGTGGAAGTGGGGAGCTGTCAAGGGACACGAGGCTTTTTCAGCACCCTTATCACTCGCTCACAGACTTTTCAGCGCCGAGAACACACAGACGAGAGGCGGCGGCGCACGGATTCTCAGCAGCCTTAGTTCGCTCCCGGGGCAGGCTTCGCGGCCGCCAGCTGGATCGATCCCCTCCCGGACAGGCGGGTCAAGTGGCGGGTGGGCGGGCGGGCTGATGCGATGGACGAGCGGGTTCTTTTCGGTGCCGCTGGATGGCATGGCGCCAACACTGCCAGTCTCTTTTCACCATCTGTCAAGCTCGAGGCTGGAAACCGTCCCGTTTTCCCACGGATATCCTGCCAGTAGTGGCATCCCTCCCCGGAGCCCACGGAGCCAGATACGGCACGCAGAGGCATATACGGACGGCATGCCAGCCCGGCCCTCCCTAAGCATCGGATGCCGGAACTGGCCTTCAGGTGGACGTGGCTCGTCCCAGCAGTCGGAAAGGGTGCAACCTTTTCGCAGAGGTTTCTGAGGCGGCGTCAAGGGGGGGGGGGAAAGAGAAGGAAAAAAAAAAAACACGCATCGATGGCGGTTTCTGGGACACGCCGGCCCCCAAGAAGAGGCTGTCTGTCGGACTTGGGCAGCATGAGGGTGATGGTGGACATGGGTTCTGGCCAAAGTACATAGCTTGCGTACCTACCTACCTACCTACCTAGCTACCTAACTAGCTAGCCAGCTAGCACTAGGCATGGGTTCAATGATGGAGAAAGGAAGGGGGTGTGTATGTGGACTGATTCGCCCTTGTCAATGATGGAAGGGGAGTGGGTGGACGAGTGGGAGAGTGTGTGTCAAGAACCAAGAGATTCCAAGCAAGGTATCTATCTGTACTACTACTACTACTACTACCACTACTACTACTACTACCACTACTACTACTACGTACGAATACTGATGGGCCTCGATGGCAATGGCGTCTGAGCCTCTTCCCCGCTTTTCCTTTCAAGACGCCCTAGGTACTCTACTCTACTTTGATATGGTCGACCAGGGTCATTTCAGGATATGTCAAGGGTCTGAATAGAGAGGGAGGGGTGTGGTGTGGTATGCGAGTGAGCGAGTGAGTGAGTAAGTGAGTAGGTCAGTGAGTGAGTGAGTGAGTGAGTGAGTGAGTGGATGAGCTAAGCTGCCACCCCCTACCCCCTGGACATATACTAGCATATACTAGTTAAATATTAAGCAATAAAAAATAAAAAAATAAAAATGGAAATAAAAAGCTTCCCCGTGAAGAGGCACGGACGGACGGACGGACGGACGGACAGGCAGGCAACATGAGTTGGAAACCAATGAGGGAGCGGATCAACGGCAAGCATAATGAATGGGCGGGCGGAATTCTGCCCATTCATTTATCCATTCATTCATTCATTCATTCATTGATCGATCTGGTATAGTAGGTCAAATCAAACATTTCCCGGGACTCTGCTCTGCTCTGCTCTGCCCTCCCCTGCCCCTCCCCCCCCCCCCCCCCCCCCCCCCCCCCCCCCCCCCCCCTCTTCATCGACTCTTATTCTTGTTCCTTCGACAGTCAACCTATTCTCCTTGTTTTCCGATTGTCTGCGGCCCAGTTCGGCTGCCTTGCCTCTTCTCAGCTCATCGCCATCGTTCGTGTGTGAATCATCCCATCTGACAATGACCGGGGCGTCCTGGTTGCATTCGCTCCGTCGTTCTGCTCCTCTTTTCTCCCTCTCTACCATTTCGACTGTTTGGTCGGTCAATGGCATCCCGGAGGCCCTCACACACACACACACACACACACACATTCCGGCTCATCTTGCTCGTTTAGTCTTCTCGCAGCTGTCCTTGTCTTCGGCTGGATCCCGAGTCCGTCCGTCTCCTTCAGAGTTGCTTGACTTTTGCTTTTTGCACATCTCTCTCGACTGCATCTGCATCATATCCATCATCCCTGTTTCAGCGCCTCCTTTTCTCTCTCTCTCTCTCTCTCTCTCTCTCTCGCACACACGAAATTCGAGCAGCTAGCCATGCGCACCCCTCCAAATGAGTGAGATATGCATGCCTTGGCTACGTCAGTTGGACATTATTCCAGCTCATCGTGTCGGCAGTGGAAGAAGGGTGGGCAGACCTACCTGACCGGGGGGGGGGGGCTCGCACTGGCGGACTGACTGTTGCCGTACATTTTTTCCCCGTTTTTGCTTTTCCTCTACTCGCTGCACTGTGTCTCAACTGCACCATCACATCCATGCGTCCGCCTCTGGTGGAGGGGGGCCTGGGAAGAGAGCCGATTGTTGCTCCTCAGTAGCCTGGCTCGAGGGCCTGTGCCTGATGTCTCACATCGCACGTATCAAGCCTATCAGTCTTCCATTCCATGACGGGCGTGTCTCCATTCCCCAGGGTTACACACATTCATACAGATCCGCCCAACAGACGCAGAGAGACAGACGTATCAGCCCGGTAGGCCTGGGTACATCCCCACACAGACACATACACACACTCTTTCTCTCTTTCACTATCTCTCTGCGTGTCTGTCTGTCTGTCTGTCTGTCTGTGTGTGAAAGTCCTTCCCGCCTGTCTTCGAACCCCACCACCACCACCACCTCTACTATTGCAGTTGTCTTCGCGCTGCCTTGTAGCCTTCCGAGCACTCCCCGCCGACGACGCGTTATGCTCCTACATCCGAAGATGGAGCGCCCCCGGCCTCCCTGCTTCTATCGGTCCCGCCAGGAAGAAAAAGTTTACTGCGTGTCTCGCTTGCCTCGGACGTCCAATTTTGGCCGATGAAGACTGATAGATGGAGGACGGCTTCCCTAGTGCACGTATGCACCAGCCCCTTGTCGTACTTCGCCCTCGCACCTCACCAACTGGCGATCCACGGTAGGCCCCCGAATGGTTCATGCAGGTACTATTTCTTCTTCGAGGTCCCCGGCTCCTGCGATTTTCCGGGTGCCTGGCAAATCCCAGTCCCTTCGGCCGTGAGCCGGTGGTCAACCCCTGTCGGAAGTCGACCTCGACCAGCACGACTGAC